>JAWWEM010022967.1:1645-12886 GCA_035582935.1 Ormyrus thymus | reverse complement strand
ATTCATGTTTCATTAACAGAAACGATCGTCGAATCTTTCATAGATGGCTTATATATAACTTTTATCAAGATTAAATTTAAGCTTTTCTAAAAAGTCATTCTACATTTATTTCAAACCTGCATCTTAAGCGCACTTAATACAAACTCTTATAATCGTCGCGTGAAATTTTTCCACCATAATCACTTTCTAGCCAGAAAAGCATTACCTCAAGCGCTGTCTAGACCATTCAGTCAATCGAATAAAGTACTTAGGTAATTATACGTAGTAATGCATTCAGTACGAAGCACTCCATCTATACGTTTGCACGCACGTTCATTGAGCAATCGAGTGTTTACACGACTCAAACTGCCTGGTCGTAATCGTCAGCGGACGATTCGCCGCTGCCGGATGCGGTCTGATTTTTCCGGCCGCTCATCGACGTCGACAAAAATCGCGAGTCGTCGAATCGAGCATCGGATGGTGCAAGAAGATCAATTGAGAGGGAACATCAGAGCCTTCCTCTCGCAGACGACGTTATTGAATCATCACCATGACGGCGTTCGTTAAAAAGCCGTATATTTCGACGGGGCATTATTATTATTATATACCGAGCTGCTTTCTTTATGCCTTTCGGAGCCCGACAAAATGTTTTTCAAAGTTGGCTGGCTTTCGAACGAAGGGAATATCGCTTGACTGTTCCTTTGGAAGCTTCGATTTTTTGGCGAATCAATTTGAACTTTTATTTATACGTCTTACTTTTTTATTACTGTAAGTGTTTAAGTAAGCTTCCATGTCAGGTGTCATGTTATTTGCAAGTTTAAAGAATGTGGTTTAATGGCCTGACACTGATATAATCATATGTTCGTGATTCATGTATAATGCAGTAAATTATGAGGTATCTCTCGGTGAAATTCTTTTTTGCCTCCAACAATTTCAATTGCTTTTTACTTAGCCGCATGGTACCAGGCATTATAAGATGCGTGCGCAGAAATTAGTATGAATCACAGTATCTAAGTTGAATGAATTCACTGTGCTCGTTGAGCTTGAAACATGAATTCAGTTTATTTGTTATCAAAGAATTTTTCGAAGGCTATTTTACGGACCGTTGAGAAAAATGATTCATCATCGTGATCTTTCGTTAAAATTAATAAAGTATTGCTCGTCATTTTTTTCATTGCCAAAAAAAGTTCGATAGATTCGAATTTAAGATACAATGTGACAGGAAGAACGTATGTTTCTTTTTTTATATGGACCAGTGAATCAGCAAATATAATATAAGCAAATAAAAATCAGCAGTATTTGAAATACTATTAGCTCCCTGCTGCGAAATAAATTTTTTAATGAAAATAGAGTAACTTTTGTTCATAGTCAATTTCAAGAGATGCTGTTTTCAATAGGCTTCAATGTTGATGCGAAGAATAATTTCTTATTTACAACAATGTTGCGTAAGCTTATTTGTATATTATATTCACTTAGTGAGTATACATTATTAATTAATATTTACACTCTTATTGTTTCAAGTGCGTAATTCTTTTTTCCGTTATTTGTGTACTTTTCTTTCCACAATGTACAAAGAATTTTTCCTAAATGCTAAATAGACTCAATTGTTTATAGAGTATTTAAGCCGAGTTTATCGGCAATACCACTAGGTTGTGTGCCTGCCTCGCATATGATAATTTACCCATGAATTTCTTAATTTCTGTCATGAGAAAATTCTCTGCATGCACTAAATACCGGTGAAGGGAAATATGCGGCCTTGAACGACCTCTAGACCACCTGGTGCAGGAGCTTATTTGTATTGGTAGCTTAATGTTTGCTCATTTATTTATTGCCTCGACGTCAGGTCGTGTAATTTGCATAAACATATATGTGAAAACACCTGCGAACAAAACAAACCTCCATTTACAGTTTTTCTCACTTAATTCCTGTCAAGAAATTAATGAGTTTAACTTACTGGAGTGCTAATTAAATGGTGGCATCATTAGTTGAAATTCATTCGTGAATGAACTAAAAGCTGTTATTATATTTGAGAAATGTTGACGGGGTTTTAATCAGTTTTTTAACATTCTACTATTTTTATTTTTATTTATTTATTTAGACCAGAAATTTACACAGTAATCCTACTTGGGATTTGCAAATCCTACAATAGGCTAATTAAATTGCCCGAGCGTAGGTCTGGTACATTTGAAGTTATTTATTTCATTTCATTTATCAAGCTGAAATGCATTCATAAATATTTATAGTACGCGTGATGCACTAATTTATAACAACAAACTCAGAGTTTCCAAAGGGCTTTAAACATACTTTGATTAAAAATCTTCAGTTCAATTAAACACGTATTAAAAAAGTGCACTACAATAATCAAAAAATTAAAATAATGATTCGCTTTACTTCAGCATTTAAAAGGTGAATTTATTCGGTGTCACTTGATAAATTATTAATTTCATTTCTCTTTCAGCCGACAATGCCGTCGAGCGGCTCATGGCTCACGCCGTTCCCTAGTGGCAGAGGAAGTGCGCTGGGTGCAATCGCGGCATCGACAAGTTCTAGGCGAGTTGAATCTCAGCGTGGAGGCAATGCTTATGCCGACGATAGCCGACCACCAGGCGATCGACAAGAGCAACGGCGAGGACCCGGATGCCTCGCAGCAGACGACCAACGGCAGCGCCACCGACGAACTGCTGCTCCATCATCCTGACGAGCTGCTCTCCTCACCAGGCGGCTGCGCAGCCGCAGACCTCGATAGCGGCTTCAGCGGCAGCTCCAGCGCCAGCTACAGGTGTGCGAGCCGCCCTTTTTATCTCTCTAAACGCCGACTCGCTTTGTTTTCTTTCGCTTTCGAGGGAATCGGGACCTATTGCTCGAGGCCAGACATCTGCTCGATGATACCAGACCGTCATTTTGAAGACTGGTAGAAAGAAAATTAGGGTTTTTTTAGAGGGAGCAAATGAATTTCAGTTTGAAAGGAGGAATTGAAAGTTTGATTTATTTATGGTTTTCGATAAATTTAGAAACTGAGAAATACAATTATTCATGTTGAATTATAAATCTCTTTTACGCGTAAATATAAAATATGCCCATCTTAATTAAATATAAAATGCTTTACCATTTATTTATATGAAATTTGAATATTCTCATTTAGATTTTGCTTCAGATTCATTTATTTAATTTAATTTCTTTAATTTTCGATCTTTAGCAAAGAGAAAACGCATGCAAAGTGTTTTTCATTTTACGGGCATATTATTAAAAATATAATGTGCGCTTCACCGTAGATGCAATCTCAATAAAAATTTGACAGCTGTGTTCTCCGACACACACTCATTTCCCGCAACATCTACATCTCGGCCGAAGACAGTACACTAGAAATCAATACCCCAGAGATTTAATAAAGAATCAAGCGTTCTTGCTTTCTCCATAAAATCCTTTATACTATGCTGGCCGTAAATCCATTTGACCGACGCAGGGCCTAATCCCTCGAAAGTCCTAGGCAGCCGCTATTCATCCGTCTACCTGTCGGATATACCTGGCTTCGAGCTTAAGTAAACGCGACCCGACGCACAGTTAGAGGCGTCCTCCCTTTCTCTTATCTCGTAGGCCGGAATAGCTGAGTACTAAATGTATCTGTGGCATAGATCGGGCCTGGGGTCGTTGCGACGAGGCCTCGGCAGGACCAGCACGCCAGAGCTCCCGGGCAACGGTCAGCTTCTCGGCTGCAACAGTCAGAGTCAACAGCGCAGCAGCGGGAAGACCAAGGCCGCCATGATATGGAAAAAAGGCTGGAAGAGCTGGAAGAAGCTGCAGGCGCTCGGCAGCAATTCACAAAAAACTGGTAAGTCATCCTCGTCGCTATTTTTTGGCCCTTTTTTTCTCTCTTGCGTTCGTTCACTTTCTCCCGGTATGTGAGACTGTGCTGCCTGAAACAGACGGTTTTTTAAGAGCGTCTGCATAATTTCAATAGCCACAACGCTTTTTGTCTACTTTTTTGGATGAAAAAAAATTAATCTTTGTGGCTTTGGGGGGAATATAAAAATTGAAAATGTTATCTAAATTTTGTTAAAGGCAACAATAACGTAAATAATAATTTTAAAAGCGAGAAAATTTGTTTAGTGAAATATTGGACATTCAATTAATTAGAACTGTCTCGTAAACACGATTTTAATTAGGTTTTTAGGAACCTGGAAAATTTTTTGATTGAATTAATGTTAATGAAATAATTGTCGATGTTAATTGAAGCAAACGAACGGAAACTTGACGAATCCTGTTAATCTAAATGTTACCACTCCGCGTGTCAGTTATTGTTATTTCAAACTCGAGCGGCCGGCTTGTGTCATCAAATCAATCTCATAACGCGAATATGAGTTTGAGTCACGCGGATCAGCCGGGGTTAAGGGGAGACCGGAGTTCACGTCATTTGACGTTATGCGATCTCTGACGCCTATTTGAGCCCGTGCATAAGATCGTACTGTGACACGTAAAAAGACGTCAAATCAGTTGCAGCCTCCACTTAAGAATTCGCGTATACGCAATTCATCGCAATGATGACCTATCAGCCTCTGCATTACTCTTGCTCTATTCATACCAAGGACAATTGTCGCGTAAATGCTGGTTATT
Organism: Ormyrus thymus; assembly: GCA_035582935.1. Taxonomy (NCBI): domain Eukaryota; kingdom Metazoa; phylum Arthropoda; class Insecta; order Hymenoptera; family Ormyridae; genus Ormyrus; species Ormyrus thymus. The sequence continues at coordinate 8,296 of JAWWEM010022967.1, read as the reverse complement.
GTCAGTGACCAGATGGTACTACTTGGTAGAATTTTTGTTGCTGTTGTCACGGATGATGACGTCATCCGCAGACGAGGCGCGAAAGATGACCACGATGCAAGGAGATACGAGGACTGCTCGTATGCACCAAAGCTGCATCGTGGACGTTAGCTCGGTGTTAGAGCACGAGCCTCGCAATCGTGTAGTCCCCGGTTCGAGTCCCGTCGTCCACTTCTTTCCTTTCCTTTCTTGCTTGGTCTTTATTTAATTTGATTCGCGGCCCGTAAGACTGGTTTTTCGTCAAAGAGTTCATTCATAAATTGATGATTCACGAAAGCTTCGATTTGCATCGTCGATATTAAAATAGTGATAATTCTTTGAAAATATGTTCTGCTTCCTTGACACTTTTTATGAAAGCGATATTTCCATTGAATGATAAAGTTTCGCTGCTCTCACATTTTACGACAGCATAAATTTTTTTCGAAACGACTGCAATGTTTTCCGCCATGTAATGATAAATAAGACCGTTCGTGTCCTAATTAAGCTAAAAATTCCCAGTCACGTATCTTCTGATTTTTGCTCGGTTGTCGATTGATTTCGCGCCTCGAGCACGTATATCCTTCAATTTCTCTGCTCGCTTTTCCTCATTTGCGCGAGAAAAATCTGAGAAATCGGCCAAGAAAAACATGCGCGCAAAAAAAAGAGCCTTAGCCATCAACGTCGGTCATTACACGATAGGCGCGCTTCGGGTGAAACGACTGCAAGGACAGACTTCTCTCTCTCTCTCTCTCTCTCTCTCTCTCTCTCTCTCTCTCTCTCTCCCTCTCCCTCCCTCTCTCGGCGTGAGCATAAAAATGCATCAGCATTTGCCGCTCGTCCGAGCAGCAGCTTCCCACACAGGCTGCACGCACGCACTTATCATCGACATTGTAGCCGTGCTGCTCTCTCTCTCTCTCCCTCAGCGACGCGGCGTGCTAATCTTCGTGAAACATAAATCTCTGAAAGACAGGCCGGTGTCGCCGTGTGTGCAGTCGAGGCTGATAACCTCAGCCCCTCTCTCTCTCTCTCTCTCTCCCTCGCATGTGTTATCGCCCTCGCGAAACGAGCGGCGAATCTTTCTCCCGCGGTGAGTCCTTCGAGAGAGTTGCCGCCGCGCTGGAGTCGGTGCTGCGCGCGCAAATTAATTGCGCTGCGCCACCGCAGCTGCTAAACAGTGTATTAAGCCGTGCCGGGAGAAAGCCGAGAAGCAGCGGTGTCGCGTTATACCGGAGTCGTTTGTGCATTAGAGGACTGGCTTTTCATGTAAGGAAGTGTTTCGGAAGATGGAGAACGTTGTGCAACGGCCCCCGAGAAACAGGGTACCAGCTCTGCCCGCGAAAAAGTTGTAAACGCCGGAGGGAAATTAGCCTCGGTAGCGATAATGTGAGCCTGAATCGTTCTCTCTCGCCGAGGAAGAGGAATTATCGCGTTGGAGCGCTAAGCTAAACGGGAGATTTATTGTCGTTCGGGAGGAATGCTTTCGTAAAAGGCAAAGAATGCTGTGTAGAATCCGAGCACGAGTCGCCGGCTAAGTGATGCTTTTATAATGTGCTAATAAAGCTGTAAGTTGGAAAAAATTAGTATGAGCTCTTTAGCTTTAATGTCTTAACGGTAAGCGTTAGAAATTCTAGTAATTTACTTGGATAACTAAAATCTCTTGAATCCAGACGTTGTGTATTTGCCTTTCTGAAATTGGCCACTTCTGGGCTGAAAGATCGCAGCCGAAAAAATCTTAAGTCGCGTGGTGAGAGCAAAACGGACGTTATAACTTCAGCGTCCAAAGCAAACACGCCGGGGCTAATTTTTTCCTCCGCTTTGCGCGTCCAAGATTTTCGCCAAGAACCAAAAGGGAAGAGAGGTAGTTATAAGTGGCCCTAACAATTTTCGAAACTCGATTTCTCTTCCCTTTAAAAAAAGCGCGGCAGACCTCACAGCTGCATGCGGTGCGAGGCGCGCGCGCACGCGAAAAAGTAACGCGCGACCGCGAGATGAATACGATAGTCGTTTAGCTGCCGAGGAATTTCGGACCGGACCTTTGAAGCCGCTGCTCAGACGCCACTGCACGCAACAAGAAGCTGGATTCGACGAACGGAAGTAAGTGGAATCGCGTCTTGTTTATTTTCTGCCGCGGCTCGGAATGCTCGATGATTTAAACGGAGCCCTTTTTAATTTTCAGTGGTTTCAACTGCTTCGAATGGACGTATTTTGCCGGCTGTGTAAAAAGCTGCCGGAGTACGGACAATGAAAGTTAATATTCTAATGACTCGCTCGTTTGCTTCTTTTTTTTAGTAAAAATAGCATACGTTTCATGGAGCAGACGCAGTTTTGTTTTGATGCAGATATCGAAAAGAAGCTTAATGCAAGGCAAACAATAAAAAGCCTAATCGAAACGACTGCCATAAAAGCTGCATTAACGAATATCAATCTTCTCGCAAAAAGACACATCAATCCGCGTGAGTGATCGTGATATCACCCTCTTAAGGGAGTTGCCCCCGTACAGCCGCATCAGAAAGTTTTATCGTCTTGGCCTTTTCTGCGCAGCGAGAAAAACGCGAGCTCAATTAATTCCATTAATAAAATTAAGCCTTTGCGTCTACACATAATTTATTTAACGATATCGAATTGAACGTCATTTATAAAAGGCTTGATTTTTTTTGGCGGAATATTTGCCTCCTTTTTTAAAGGGGGGAAATGAAAGTTTTAATCAATTTTCATTCTTACCATAAAGAGTTTAATGAAATTAGGAAACCCTAGAGTGACATAAAATGTTTATTAAATTAATGAATTACGGAGGGAGGAAAAAAGTTACGAGCTTTATCTTCCCCGACTGACGTTAATACCACGCAGAGAGTAATCTCTCAAGTTTTCCATACATTAATCGGAATATTCACGTACAAATAAACCGCGTTCAGAAATCTCGTGGAAATATCTATTAATCCAATTTAACAGGCTATTTCCTTAATAAGCAAAAAGCGTTCCCCCTCGCAACAGCAGAAACTCGCCGTCCCATGACTAATCTCGCCTACTTAGGAGAAAAAAGGGGCGGCCTTCCACCCTGGCCGTTTAATTTTATCGGTCCGGGGCATTCAATCTCGGACAGGATTTCAAGAATGAAAGCGTAAAACGATCGGGTTTCGGCGCGGCTTTGAGAAAAAAGGCCAAGCGGCAAGAAAGCGAGAAGAGCGGCTATCTGTCTCGGTGTGTTCGTCCGGCGACGTGACAATGCAGCGCGCCGGAAGGTTAATGGATCCGGAGATCGCGCGCTCTTATCGCGACTATCCCGCGCGCGAGCGACCACGTGACGTAATTGATAGACGCAAGCGACGCGCTCTTTCTCTCTTTGGCCGGCCACTCCCGGCTTGAAAAAGCGAGCGCGCGGCTCCGATTGAAAAACATGTTTTTCTCGGAGCCGAGCAGTTCTTTTTTTCGTCTCATTGAGCGGCAATGGATGAATTCTGGGGAAAAGTGTGTGTGTGAAAATTTCGTGAGAGGCGCGCATATGGAAACGAAGGAGTTTTTCCTCTCGGGCTGCCGTTTAGATTGGAGAGGGTGAAGAGTGTCTGGAGAGGTTTAGAGCTCGGTCGAATCTTTGAAAGTACTATTCTAAACAATGGCTAGACGTGAGTTTTATAGGAGAACGTAAATGTAGGATAAAATTAGTATTATTAGGCTCGATAAAAGATTTTTTTCGACGTTTTATGCACTGAAAATTTAATTTAATGTTGCTCAGTTGCCATGCGCGCTTTATGGCCCGTGAGTCGAGTTCTGTCATTATGAATTTTGCTTTTCGACTTCATAATCGTAATCAGTGATCTGAGAAACTATCAAATAAAACAAGTGAAAGTATATGCATGTATACGGTAACGTGTTTCGTATTAATGGGCAGCTGTAAATTTAATGAAATTGACTTATGACTCGTCATAACTTTGGTAAAATTCTAGCTTTTAAATAAAGATCGTTGACTTTTTCAGTTCAGTTAATAAAACTTGAATTATATAAGCGTCTGTTCGCAAGGAGCTTATATTTACTATACAATATTTCATTTTTTTAATGCGTGTTTCTCTCCGCACAACAAGAATGCATTATATAAAACTTAATGACTGCAAACGTTCCTGCTCTATAAGATAAAATGGTTGTTCACAGTGGAACATGCAGGCATTGATACAAAAAAACTTGCCGAATCATATTGGAGAAACTGTTCGAACAGCGACAAATTTCTTTATTTCATTCGCCTGGAAATTGATATTTGCTATTGAAAACAAGCCTTTTATCTGTAATCCAATTCTCTCGTCAAAGGCCAATAGGAAACGTGCATTTTACCATTCGAACGATAATATTTTAAGTAACCGCAGCGAATAATCTCGAAACTTGTAGCTCCATTTAATAAACTCGCTTAATTTACAACAACAGTACGAATTGTGAAGAACATAAATTGTGCCCGGGCTGCCACAGCGCCGCTTTTAATGTTTCATTCCATTGTTATCTTTCCGCCGTGCAATTATTGATTTCGAATATATTCTTAACACTCTCCACCCTCATTGTGCAACGGGCATCGCGCGTGTTAACGCTCGAGAGACATTTAAATATTGGCGCACGAAAAAAGGCGATAATGTTTACTCGATATGTATACACACATTTCGCAATTCTCGCGCCGGGGGGAGTAGATTGATATTCCGTCGATGCAAAGCAATCGAGTCTCTTGATTATTACCCGCAGACCGGCGCAAAACGACGAAGACGGCGCGCCGTTTCTCGGACACTCGGAAATAATCGACGAGTTATCCAACCTGCTGAAACAACAGGAACCCTTTCACCCGCGGCTGTACGAAAATCCAGAGCGGCGTGTGTTCCGTTTCAGTGATCCGCGCGCTTTCATAAACAATGGCGCCGCCTTTTTTTTCTCCCGCACGAGAAGGAACGAGCGCGCCAGTAGTCGGCGGCGGCATTAGCATTATTCAAATTTGTTTATTGTTTGCGCGAGCACGCGAGCTTGGGGCTTTTTTCCGAAGCGCTCCTTTCCGAGAGAAAGAAACACGTGCGCTTGTTATTACGATTGCGTATAAGCAGGGAAGATATGCGGAAATGAAGGCTATTGATTCTCGAAGGATAAATAGCGCTTGACGATAAACGCCGAGCGAGTAGAAATTGAAAATGTCGGATTAGTATTTTGGCTTGGGAATTTAAAGAATGTAAATTTAAAGAATGTTATCTACGCGCTTATTTAAATTCAAGTAAATAGACGAGTTTACTTATGATTCATAGGCCTTTAATGCGCCAATTACGATAGAAACGTGCGTTACTTGTTGGAGAATTTACGGCTAGACGAGAGTCAGCCAGTTAATGCTAGAGCCATTACTAATTCAAACAGTATTACGGGTAGAAAAAATAGAACGCCGTTTACAATGTTTCGAAGCGTTTTCTCTCAGATAAAATAAAGATTGGAAAAGCGACTTCTGGATAGTCATTATTGTAAAAGGTTTACTTTTATGGGCGTAACGCATATGAAACACTGCAAAGTCGATGTTTTATAAGTACGCGAAGCTAGACTTTATTCTGAAAAATTCAGCCTCCAATTTTCAGTTCCACTTCCAAGTGAGTACGGCTCGAAAGTACGGCGCCAAGGTGCACTCGATTTTCCAATTTGGACGCGTGCCTATCTCCGCGGGCGGAGAGACGTAAATTGCAGAAAAATCAAACGGAATCGCTGCAAAATTTCTTTTCGCCGAACCCTTCAACTCGGGTACAATAACAAGCTCCTCCTTATCCCGCTCGCTCTTTAGTCTTTTGTTTCGAAAAAGTCAAACACGAATTTAACCGAGGAACTTTCGGAAACTCCTGCCGCTATCTCGAGCGAGCACTGCAGCCGGGGAACTTTCCCTCGGCAAGATTCACAAATCCTTCCCTTTCGCGAAGGTCAACACGCCGAAACTCGGGGTGCTAATATTTTAGCGCGATGATCGAGGCGCGGAGACCTGTAGGAAAACAGAGCGAAGGATCGACGTGCTCCAGATCGCCGCTTAATAATTTCCCGTACATAGCTATACGACAGGACAGAACGTCTGCAGGAGAAACGCCCGCGGCAATGGAGCGGGATGACGCAGCGAGAGTATTGTCGATTGAAAAATTTTATTGGGCAAATTTTTTTTTTTTCAATTAATTCATACGAGCGTTAGGTTGGATGATCGCGTGAAAAGGGTGTGAGAAAGTGCTCGGACTCGAAAGTGGGACACAGGAGAACAATGACGGATAATAAATGCAAGACGAACTCTCTTGTTTGTACAACTGACGATTCCGATCTTTGAATTATACTTTGCGTTCCTTCCAGAGCTTGTAATGCCTCCGAGAAAGCAAAGGCCGTTAAGGAATTATTTATTATTCCCGCGGGATTTAATAGCGAATAACCGACTGTACGACCGCGTCCGCAGTTAAACTGGTTCTAAAAATAGTAGTCCCGCGCGCGTTAACGCAATATTAGACAACTTCTCACGTCGTAAAAGCCGAATTTTCATCGTCGATATTAGCCAAGATTTATAAAATCCACCTGGAGAACACGCGGCTCAACTAACGCGCGGCAAAAAGCCTACGCGCATCCATACGCTGTGTGTGTGTGTGTGTGTGTGTGTGTGTGTGTGTG
>JAWWEM010022956.1:0-16208 GCA_035582935.1 Ormyrus thymus | reverse complement strand
TGATTGTTTTGACGTTGGTTCTTTCTTACCCTAGGCGCTAAGTAGGATGTAATATTTTAGCTTGAATATTTTAGTTTTAGCGAACGATGGAATTTGAAAGTTAAGTTAATAATGATTTAACGCGCCCAATTTTGTTTATGGGAAAAAACCTTTGAGGCATAAAAAAACCCAGATTTATTGAAAAGTTTACAGAACTTCAAGAACAAGTAAAAATTGTCACGAGACACCGCACAAACGCACGCAGTTTAAGTTCAAGACAATAAGAGCAAATCGCTTATGACCACGTGGTTGCTAATTTCGAGAGACCGCGCACGGCACTCACTCACACGTACACACGCGCGCACACAAGCTACAAGCTCAGAGGCACGTTCAGGATCGTACGATCTTGTTTTGTCAATACGTTGTGTTGCGTCTTCGCTGAGCGTTAAACAATCAAGAGATTGTCAGTTTAATTAGTTAATCAGTGATCGATTTTTAAGAGTTTTATAGTTTAAAGAAAAACTTGTTTCGCACTGGTCGCTGTACAGTAAAAATTTTTTTCTGAAAATTACCTCTGAAAGTGGTAAACCATAATAACCTACTCTGAAAGTAGTTACTTTACAACAGAAATGTAAATGGACTAGCCGGATAAGATAGTCAAAAAGTCTGCTAGCTATATCTTAGAAGCTGATATATCACAAAATGACCTTTTTGGGTCTACAGGGACCCCCGAACCACTTAAAGCTCTGAAATTTTTGTCAGAGTTTTTCATCAAGGCCTACACGAGGCCGATATCCCTTTGGCAAAACCGTTGGCGACATTTTTGACTATCTCATCCGGCCAGTCCCTTTGATTGCTATTTCTATTTAAATCTAATTAATTTTAAATTTAGTTTTAATTTAATGAATATTATTATAATTATTTGTTAAAATTCAATTATTTTATAATTAAAAAAATAGATGGGTTGGCGCAATGCTGTCAAATAATTTTTCATCTTCGTACAGCTTACGTCACTTCGGAATACCTAGTGAGTAATAGTGCGGTAAGAGTTACAACAAATTAAAAATGAATTATTACACATAAAAGTATATATTTATTTAGTCATTTTTTCCCGCACAATCGATTACCATTATCAGTTTTCTGAAGAAATAATTATTTCATAATTTATTCAAGTAATTTTTTTCAAACATTACGCAGCCTATTATTCTAGTGTTTATCAGAATATGACGTTGAAATCGGCGGTGGTTCTCGAGGATTTTACGCACACAGAAACAAGGATTACCACACTTTTAAAGCTGAAAGTCGAGCGCGCGGTCGCGCTGCGCCGCCACGATAACTCAGTGTTGTTGCCCCGAACCTCATTCCTTTTTTTTGCGTCGGACGTGTTTCCACACGTTTGATAAAAAAATGTAAGAAGAAATTGCTATTACCCTGATCAAGATACATTACCCATGTTTATGGAATTTCTAAGTCGAATTCGCGCAGTTTCTTGTCAGGCCCTATTTTGATCAAGATATATCGTTTTCTGATGTTTGTGATAAATGTTGGTTGAATATGTACAATTAATCTTGTCAGACTTAAAGTTTATCAAGAAACGTATAGTTTTTAACGGTTTTTAACTATGTTTATGCAATTTCTTGCCAGGTCTGTATGAGATTGACATAATCACCAAGCAAGTTTTGCCGTCGATATGGCCGCGCGTTCCGGTAGCTTCCATTCTTTTTTTGCTTATCGATTTTCTGCAGTCAAAACAAAAGAATTCTTTAATTCCAATACGATTTTAATTAAAACACAAATATTTGATAACAATAAATATAGCTTTTCAATCAAGTTTTACTTCGGTTTATTTTTGTCGGTCAAAACAAATTGATCTTGAATGAAGAGTCGACTTGAGTAAATATAGACAATATTGAATAAATACGACAACTCTTTAAAAAGTTATTTCTTTTTATAGATTTTCGGAGTAGCTTATGAAAATCAATTAATCAATAAAACAGACTATTAAGACACTTTTATCCACTTTGATGCTTGAGTTTTAAAAGAAAATGACTAAAAGGTGACAATTCCCCTCTATTTTCGAACTTCTCCCGGCTGCAGGGAAATAAGCGCACGCAAATTGAGTAAGGTTAATAAAATGCTGTCACAGCGGCATAATTTCAGGATTCGCGAGACAGCTTTATCGCTCTCCATGATTCATTTTTACTTTATCTGTACTGCGTCTGCACGAGAACGTATAAAAATACAGTGTTGCATGCATTAAAAACAAGACGCGAAAATCTCGCGGCCGCGAGAAGTTAAGGATTTGCACAGTAATCATGCGTGCAGATGAGAGATATTTACACTGGTGCTTTCAGCCTCGTTTTGTTTATCAAAGCGGATGTACGTGAATTGCTGCGTTTATGTTTATATGCATAGGTAAGTGCGTCTGCCGTAACACCACGGAATGCGTATTTAGATCGTAGACGTAATCGCTATTATCTTGATAAGGTTTCGTACTCTTTTTTTCGGTTGAGGTAACATTTGAATAAAGATAATATAGAATGAGTTAGCAGGTAAAATATTGCCGAGTAAATTTTTTTTTTCAACTTTGTGCTCGAAATAATACGAATCTTCGATTTTTTCGAAAAATTAAATTATACAACTGTTTTGCCTTTTTGGTCAATTATTGTAACGAAAACAGCGGAAATTGCAAATAAAGCAGCAGCAAGTAACACTAAATAAAGTGCAGGGGCCAAAGTTCATCGATGAATACGTTTTAAAGTGATTTATTACCTTACCGTGTCGATATTGAAGCGGCAGTAGTCGAGTGTCCTTGCTTAATTAGGCTGTTTTAATTACTTGGCTCAGGCGTGCCTCGGGCGCGAGTCCTCTTTTCCGGCAAGAATAATTGCCAGGGGCAATTAAGAGTGCGAGCGAGACAACGAGAGCTCAGGGATTCAGCTTTGACCTCGACTGCATTTTTCCTCGCAATCCCCAGATGATTGTTCAGCTGCTGGGCGGCATAGGATTTCAATTTGGCTCACGGGTGACCGGCTCGCTTTCCCCTTTGGCGGCGCTTCCGAGAGTTCGCGGCGACCACCGCCGGCGCATGAAATATGCAGAGTGCGCGGGGTGGTGGAGACGCCCCCGCTCCTTTCTTACACAGACTCTCGCGTCGCCCCCTGCGAAAAAAAAGACGACCCGTCCGGGGGAGCAGGAGTCGCGGGGAAAGAAAGAGCCCATAATGACTCGCTGCCGCTGAGAGGTCGCTTAATTGCAAGGAAATATACACAGCCGCCGGTCTGCCTTGCACTTTCGTCGCGAGAATTTATACACTGCCGGGACTGGACCGGCTGCTCGGGCCTTTTCGCCGAACTTTCGGAAAGTCTGCCGGCGCTTCGGCGGGGAAGCTGCTGGAGCGTCGTTGTCATTTTAACGAAGAAACAAATAGTTAAGATCCGCGTGTACGTACCTTCAACTGCTGATGCCGCTGCTGCTTTTGTTGTCGCTGTTGACGGTATAAAATCATGATTTCAAGAGTCGACTAGTCATTTTGCTTCTGGATGTCAGGCTTTTATACTTTTAAAAAACGTCCGATGCTTTATGCTTGTAAATTCTTCGAATTTCATCTGCGATGTGAAAATAGAGAGAGCCATTTTTTCATATTGGAGACGAGACTATTGATTTTTCCGAACCAACTTTTTTTTTATTTTTTTTAAAAGAATTTGTATATATAACTACAAATAGATTAAAAATTAAAAAAAAAATCAATTCGAAAAGATCCTTTTCAAAATCAAAACGTATAGCTGAACGAAAACTAGAGTCTTTCATCAATTTTGTAAAGCCACTTTTTCAGTAGAATTGGACAAGTGAAATGTACAATGAAAGAGAACAAAAATGGCTCTTTCGTTTTATCGTGCAATTTAAATGCTGTGTATCTGCTTTAATTATTATCGTAATGGAATCAATAAATAAATAAGTTAAAAATAAAATGAAATTTCGTTGGCAGAATTCCATAATACTGAAAACTAAGAGTTGCTCGTGTACAAAAGAAATAAATCCAAGCCAAAGTTTAAAGAAACCATTTTATTCATTTTAATCCATTAATCCATACATTGTATATTATGTAGGTGACCATGTTACACGTATAAGTTACGCGCACTTCTGGCGCTTCTTAACCATTTAATATTCACTTAATAAGGTTTAGCTTCATTCTTATGTACAAATACACGTTGAGACGCGTGAGGGAGACGGGGGATCACAGGGGTGGAGGCATCGCTGGAGCCAAACAGACGAGCAAAGAACGATGCCATCGCCAATCGCAGCGTACGTCGCAACGCCGTAAACGGCCGCCGAGCCTGCCGGGGCTTCCTCCGATTTAACATTTAAGTATAAATTTCGGGGCCGGTCAATGTCAGCCGTTAATGTCGGCGCGCGCTTTCCCAATTGTTAATCCGCGACTCGTTTACGGGCGGGCGTAATTTCTGCGATTCACGATGTATTTTAACACGTACGTTCGCGTTGAAGGGGGAGAGATAAACGCCGAATGACGGTGCGCTTAAAGTATATGCTTTACGATGCCAATATACGATAGATTCATGCGACTCTTATATACCATTTCTGCTCATACATCTCAAAGTTATCACAGATTAATAAAAGAAGGTGTATTTATTTCGAGAATCGTGCGATTCGTACCTTTAATATTCACATATCCATCCAACCATATATTCATATATTAATGTATAACGACGTCTTTATATCAATAATTATCATATATTATGTATCGTAACTCTTACTCAGTTCAAAGTCTTCCATCTCATGACAAAACTTTCGATATCGTATCCTACGTACAATTAAATATACATATTATGTATATACCAATGGACGAAAAGATAAAAAACAAAATCCTCAATCTCCAGTGCTCCTTCGTCATTTGCTCGCTCTCGCTTCGGGTGCATAATTCACCCGCGACGGCCCGCGAAAGTCGATATCGGCGCTGAGGGCTCTTTATAATATTGACCGAGCAGACATTAGCTCATTCGACCAGCACACCTGCTCGCAATTATCGGGTGCTTTCGCCTCGTTAAAAGTTTCTACACTCGCCAGGCCGAACGGGCTTTCGCGGTATTATTGGCTCGACGGCGATTGACCGGCGCCGTCTAACTCTTGATTATTCATCTCTCTTTGTCGACCGCACGGTCAACCAATACAGATAAAGCCATTGAAGTTTGGTGGTTGCGTGGCAGCGTTTTTCGCTTCCTCTCTCTCTCTCTCTCTCTCTCTCTCTCTCTATCTCTCAGCTACAGCTTTATTCTCTACGATTGAGCGCTAGTAGCATTCAGTTCAGTCTGCGGAATTGAAAATCCAGGAATAAAAAAAAAAAAATGACCCAGCCGGAATTAAAGTTCTAGTCTTTGTCTCGTAAACCACCCCCCCTTTGTGCGGGCGAAAAATAAAAATGTTCTGCTCTGGCAAGGTGCGGGCGCTTATTTCTTTTTTGCTTTTGTTCTGGCAAGTCGCAAAGGGAAATTTTGGTCATTGCGGGAAAAAGTAATTTTTAAATATGGAAAAATCGCATTATGATGTAAAGTCTGTCTTTGTTATTTGACGGCCGAAATCGCGTATGCTATTCCATTGCAACGGAAACGGCTGGCTTTACGGTAAATGAAAATATACGTTCATCGGTTTTCATCAAAATGGCAATTATTTTCTGGTGAGTACAGGGCGAGATTGGCTCTGCGTAATTGAATCTTTTGCAGATTTTGATATTAATTTAATGGACGAAAACTTTTTTCATAATAATTCCTTTAAATGCATTTCTTGTACTTTCCTTTCGACAATTAGAGATATTAACTGAAACACCTATTATCTATTATACCTTGTTTGCTAAATATTCCATTATACATTTATCGTTATGATATTATTCATTAATGTTATTTATTTTTTCCTTTTTCTCATGTGAACATCGTTGCAGTAATCCTAATATGATATATTAAGTTCGATTTTACCGAAAGGTTATAATTATTCAGAGCATCGGATATCGCGTTTAGTCTGTCTTTTATACTTTCGTTTATTTCTCTCGTTTGTGCCCCAAGTTCGCATCCCAAGAACTTTTTATTTCCCGGCTGATTTTTTTATCTCAAGTACGGACGCGGGCCCCTTCTGAAATTAAAGACCGGAGTGCCAGGCGAAAGAATCAGATGGGCCGGGAAAGATGCAGAGGAGACAGCTGAGGGGAATTAGCCAGGTGGGCAGTACCTCTCTCTCTCTCTCTCCCTTTCTCTCCCAGCCTTTCTCTCTTAACGCGTGGAGCGATAACGATAATGAAACTTTGCTCGTTTTCCGCAGAAAATTTAAGCTAACGACACTGCGAGGTCCTCGCGCGTCTTTCCGGAAGCCGAGCGCCGCTTCCGCGAGATACGAAGCCGAACGCGCACACGCGTCCAAGGCCATTAAGAAAGCGCAGCGGCAGTTCGCCCGCAAATGGACTCTCCCCGAGCCCTGCGTAAATGGCGGAGGCATTTAGCGCTAATCGCAAGCAAAATGCGTGACGTAAAACTTTCCCGCGCCCACCTCCGCCCCTTCGCTGTTCGCATTCGGCCGCCGATGAGCAGACGAATCAGCGCGCGAACGCATCCGCGCAACTGCCGGTGCACTCAAGTTAACGAGGCCGGTCGCGTCGGAGAGTAATCTGCATGCTGTCGAGGGATTCCGCTCGCCCTTTGGCTTCGGTACACGTATATATAATAGAAAAAGGTTCCCGCTTTCTAACGCGTATTCGTTCGCTTAACGTAATAGAAAATTAATCTAAAATCCTTTCTCGATACACACACGCAAGAAAATTGTGGCACACTTTTCCTTATCCGTCCGGCGGGTTCGCTGTTGTCGTGGAGCATTGATAAGCTGACGTTTGAGGGAACACTGAATTTCTTTGGAGACGTTTGAGTGTCCGTGCAAGGGAGTCCCCGCGCTTACCAGCCTCGATAATCGATCAGTTTTGAGCTGTTCTTATGTACAAAATTAGTATCACTCGATTCTGCTAAAACGTTTTTAACAATTTCGCTGAAATGCAAAGTGTAATTATCACAATGAGTAGTCGAAACTTATGCCAAGCCCTTCTTGACGAACGTGCGTCGTAAGAAAATATTTAAATTTTATACGCAAACAAGGTCCGCGGAAATTGTGTATCGATTCATCTTTTCAAAGTTTACTTAGTGCAGCTATAAATAATTTACATGTGGGAAGGCAGAAGTAAGGCTGAAACTTAATTAATTATTTAAAGCTTCAAGGAATACTTATGACGGTAGAAGCCGATCTCCGTCGCACAAGCAACAAGAACGAGCTCAAGTAGTTCGGGCTAGCTTACTCCCTTACACGTAGGACGTGGGCTATGCATTCGATCGCGGATAGTTCGCGGTGGTAATGAAGCTGGCATTATGGCGAAGGGGCTGGGATGGCTGCGCGGAGGTGCCGGCTTCTTCGGGCTCCTCGACCTCGGCGGCGTCTGCATTTTGGAGCTGTTTGGCAGCGGCGGCCGGGCAAGTTTCGCCCCCTTGGATGCTGTAGTGCCTGAAGGATGCGGTCTCTGGCGGCACGGCTTGTTGTTCTCGTTCGGTCGTGTCGCGCGATTTCCTCACCTTCGGAACAAGGATGACACGTCGGTTGGCTTCTCTCGACTAGCGATGAGATAACGTGCTCTCAAGGCCATTGGGCTCGGGAATTGTGGCGAGGGTCTCTAAGTGGGGTCTACGGAGTTGCAAGGGAGGGAAGGTGAACTGCTTTTAAAGGTGAGTGTTTTTTTTAGTTTTTTCTTTTTTTTTTTTTTTTAATTTTATGCATGCATGAATTATATCGCTTTACTTTCGCTGAAAATTTTCGAGTGTGGGAAAAGTTTCACTTTACTGCAAAAACAGAGTGTTCGCGTTTCGTAGCATAGATATGAAAGATATTTCTACATTTTTACATATGCATGGAAGTAAATTTTTAAATGTTTAACACTTATGTGATTAAGGAATTATTATTTGGGGTGGTGTGCATAAACTAAACTAAATCTGTTATACAGAACACACAACAGGTTGTTGAAAATAACATCGAATAAAAAATTTTATGAGAACAAAACTCTACTTAACTTAAATATAAACTATATATTTACTCCGGAATTTTTAGTGTACTGTTATAATACATTAAAATAAAATTTTTCTAGAAGTACACTTTTACAACTGCCCAAAAGCACTAAAGTGATCAGTAAAAAGTGATAGATATCAAAAACTAAAACAAATTGCCAAATGAACTCAAGCTATAGAATGCAGCAGAAATATTATTAAGCCTAAATTAAGAGACTCGCCTGCTATTAAAAATATATATGGTGTTAAATTTTTAAAAAATTTATTGGCATTTTAACGAATTTGTTTTAGTTTTTAATGCAGCTAGTTTTATCTACTTCTGTAGAAATTGCATTTTTAAACTTGTATATTTAATAAAGTTAATCTGGTATAATTAAGTTAAATAAAGCTATACATAAATGACTTGCATCGTTATTTTATGATCGAATTAAGGATCGAATTGAATTTACGTGAATGTCTGACTATACACGAATTGTACTACTCAAATGGACGTTAATTTTCATGCAACATAATATGTGCATATTTCTATTTGTCAGACTACGTGCTATGAATAAAAGTAAAAGGTTTTGCTAAAGAATATCTGCTATGTCAAAAATTATTAGTCATTTGATTATTTTAAAAACAATTAAAAAAAAAAAACATTGCTTCGCTCTCAGCCAATGCTGACTACAGTTATGTATAAGAATCTAAATAATTTATTTACAACGTCAAGTTAAATGATCCGAAATGTGATTGGAAATTACAAATCCCGTTGTAAAAATCATTATACAATAATTGAATGTTAAATTACTTTGTAAGATGTGCTTTTAAATTACTTAGATTTATTAAAAGGCTCCTTACGTATGCACATACTCAATTAATTACGTTTTAATATAAATATTCTTCGAACTGACCTTTAAGTATCCGAGTATGGAGACCAACAGCAGAAAAACAACGGATCCCAGGCAGAATCCAATGATGAGCCCCAACCTCCTAGTCAGGACACTTTCTTCGACGGCATCGGCAGTGTCGTTCAGCTTTTTCGTAGAACCGTCGCTGCTTGCGATGGCGTCCGGCATTTCCAGGGTCAGAATCTCGATGCAGCGGCTTATCGCCGCGCTGGGTCTCAGCAGCGATTTAGGAGTGTCCACTGCGGTCGTTTCCGTCGTCTGCAGCTGCTCCTCCTGCTGCTGCAGTTGCACCTCTTGTGGCTGCAAATGCTTGTCCTGCTGCTGTTGTTGCAACTCCTCGGGAGAGGGTAAAAGCTCGTTGGTTTCTACAGGCTCCGAGTCGGGCCACTCGCCCTGACCTATCACGCATATTTTATATCGCGTGTTGGGAATCAAGTTTTCTAAGGTAAAGTTCCGATCGGTGGGCTCCGTCATTTTTGAGAGTATCTGTGGAAAGGTCGCGTATAAAAGATTTTAGATTTATTTTACAGTTGCAGTTTTATTTATTTCAGTTTGAAATGTGCAATTTATTTCAGTTTGAGGACTTCAGTTTGACGAAGGAGGAGTTTGACAAGAAAACTTATACGACGAAAAATTATCAGAACACTTAATTTTTTTCAAATAATATATGGTCAAAGGTGTTATTTCAATGTATTAACATTTTTATATTAATTGACTGTTAATATTTGTACAACATTTGAAATTAGTTTTATTTTAAAAATTTTCTAATAAATAATGTTATATTACGTTATCATTGTTAAATGTACTTCAATTCTTTTACGTATATCTCATTAACATTTTAAATATGTAGAATAATATTCTAATCTCTGCTGTTAAAATAATAGTTTATTTCTGCCAACGTTCCGGTTCCATGTAAGTGTCAATCTGATCAAATACTCATATTTACATTAGGATTATTAATGTAACAAAAATAAATTATTCTTCTGACAGCCAAGACCAGGAACTAAAAAATGCACAATCTAAAATCCACTAATTTTCAGCAGAATAAAAAATCAACTAGATGAAAATTTATTTAATGAATTTATATTAATATCATCTTTTTATCATTGATCTTTAATAATGAGTAAATTATACGGAAAAAGTGAGCCTTCATTAGGAAAATAAAATTTTAATAAAAATGTGTATACCTCCTCAGGGTTATTTAACATATGGTAGGCAATTTTATATCCAGTCAATCCGACACGCTTATTGCCCTGCCACGATATGAGGACGGAATATGTTTGAACATCTTCCACTTCCATGTAAGTTACAAGCGGATCAGGACAAAAGGTGATCGGAGCGAGATCGATGAAGACCAGCCCGTGAACCTCAGATGGACTCTCGCAGCGCAATAAACCCACTTCTTCGGTGTTGGGAGATGGTAAGCCAAAATTTAGCTTTCGTTTTCGCGGGGAGCCTAAGAGCTTCCGATGATTACGCAGCCATTCCCAGATATCCTGCGACTGGCAATCGCAGGTAAGAGGATTTCCTGGACACATAAGATAATCCATGATTATTAGTAATATTATAACATTGTCGCATTTTGGGACAAAAAATAGGGCATTAAATAGTTGATTTATTCATAAAACAATTATTTAAGAATCCTCGGCTTTAAACATTTTAATAATCTATCTTTACTTTAGCTATTATTATTATTTTATTTATCTATCTTTACTTTTCTTAACTATTCCAAAATTAAAACATTGTTTTGTAAAACTTTAAACAATATAAGTATCTTCAATCTCGGTAAATAAATGAGTAATCTCTCAGATTAGATCTTGTAGGTACTAGTCTGACGAGACCAGCGTTCAAAACTAATAAATATTATTACCTATTGAATACAAGTCAGAGCTTTTGTTTCAATCTAGCCGTTCTAAGATTCACAACCGTATTTTTTCATCAATTAAAATGGAAGATGATAAAGAATGTAATTGCATTGTAAACAATATATTTACCTTCGGCATGCAGTTTACGAAGATGCGCTTCCAGTGACTTGATAGCGTGGAGTGGAAACCTTTCCAGATAATTTTGTCTGATGTCTAGAGTGTGCAATTGTTTCAAAGCTGTAAAACCATCTGTGGCTATCGATGAGATCCAGTTACCAAACAAGTTAAGTTCTACAAGATTTCCCAAATGCTCGAAGGTTTTACTACCGATACGATTAATTTGATTGAATGATAAATCAAGTATTTCTAATACTTTGAGATCAGACGCAAAGTCCTCCAGATCTTTAAGTCGGTTGTGTGTCAAATTTAAGAGTTTCAGTTGCTTGAGACCAGTTAGTCGCTCCTGCGGCAGGAACTCAACTTCGTTAGAGCCAAGATCCAGAGTAACAAGTTTCGTTAGATACCGAAAAGCACCTGGAGATATTCGAGATATTGAGTTACTACTCATGAATAAGTGGAGCAATTCCGGAAACGCTTGGAAGTCTTGACTTGTAATAATCGTTAGATTAGTGTGAGTTACGTGGATTTCTTGCAGACTTGGATGTTTGGCATTGGAAAAAATTTCGTACACTCGCACTAGAGGATTAGCTGTTATATTCAATTCGTTTAAGTTGGGTAGATTCTGAGTAGAGAGAGCAGCAGTTGGAATTTGGCGCAGTTTGTTACCAGAAAGTTCGACTTTCCTCAGAAGAGTCGAGTAAATGAAGAAATCGGGAGGAAGAGCTGCGAGATGATTGTAGCTGAGATCAACAGACCTTAGTTTAGCGAGTTTAACTGATGCAAAGCCCGACAGTGTCATTATACGATTATGACTTAGATCCAGTTCTCGTAGATTTGTCAGTCCATGTAATCTGGACATGTCGACGTGTAAAATGCTATTGAAAGCTAGCGATAGAGTTTCAACGGATGACGTATTGATGAACACCTCGTAAGGTATGTCCTGAAATTGATTACCATCGAGCTTAATTTCCTTTAAAGATTCCAAATCAAAGAAGAGCGTAGCTGGCAAGGTTGCTAATAAATTACTGCTCAAAAATATTTTTTCAAGATACTTTTTACGCGAAAATACATCCATCGGCAAGGTGCGTATATGGGAAAATTCCATTGACAGCACCTGGAGTGAAGGAAGACCATCTAGAGACTCGGAACTAATGAGACTGAAGTTGTTGTGTGAAATGCGCAATATGCGCAGACCTGGAATATCCAGTCGATCAAGGATGCTGGCTGTTAGTTTATTTTTTTCCAAGTTTAGTTCATACAGGTTATTAAGTCCGCGGAATGCCCCCCATTCAATTATGCTAATAGAACAATTTTTTAGATTCAAGCTTCGAATAGGTAGTCCTTCCTGGAACATCTTGTCATGCAGAGCAGTTAATTGATTATCTGATAAGTCGAGAACGCGTAGTCTCTTGAGGGCAGTGAGAGCATAAGGGTCAAGTCTACGTAAATTATTTTCCGATAGGTACAGTTCTTCAAGATCGTGCAATGTAGAGAAGGTTTTGACAGTGATATGGGTAAGTTTATTGACACTGAGATCCAGAAAATTAAGGGTTTGCATCGTTTGGAAAGCCGAATCGTCTATTCTGTTTATGGTATTGTTGGTAAGGTAGAGTCGCTCAACCAATTTCAGATCTTTAAATAACGGCGCCTGCAGCCTTGTTAGTTTATTGTGACCCAACCACATGACTTTAACACCAGCCTGACCCTTTAGTGTATCGTTGTGCATTACGCCTATTCCGTTATTTTCTAATTGGATTGAGACGAGAGAATTCGCCGTCTTCGATGATTTCGAAGTATTTGACACCAGAAAGATATCACCTAAAACTGCTAGTAAATTATCTTGAAGGTTAATGTGCTGGAGATTGTGCAATTCCTTCAGGGCTCCAGTTTCCATGTCGGTGATGGCATTATTTTGTAGATGTAGTTCTAATAGAGATGGTAGTGGAGCAAAAACTCCTCTTTTGACCTCGGTTATTTGATTGTCTTGGAGACGAATCTCGCGCAACACTTTTGACTTGGCAAAGGTGCCAACGTCAAGTTCTTGTATGCTGTTTTTATCAAGAGCTAAAGTTGATAGATTTAAGCAGGGATCTAAAAAATTTTTAGGTATTTTCTCGATGTAATTGCCGGTGAGATGAAGTTCAGCTAGGTGCTCCAAGCCAGCCAAACTCTTCGAATCTAAATCTTTTATAGCATTGTGCTGAAGGCAAATAATAGACAAGTCACGGCTGCCGTAAAAGACGTACGGTGGAAGCTCTAAAATGTTGTTCTCGGCAAGATAAAGTTCTTTCAATAGGGGTAAATTGCCAAATATACCCCGTATGCTGTGAATATGATTGTGGCTAAGGTCGATGGACTTGAGTTTCTCATTCGCGCGAAATGTTAATGTATGTAAGGATTCAATTCTGTTGTGACTGAGATCTATTGACTCCAAATTGACTAAAGATATAAAACCGTCTTTGTCAACGTTGCTGATGCTATTGTGGTAGAGCGAGAGTGATTTTAAGGCCTTACAGCACCGGAAACAATTGACAGGAACATCAATAAAACGATTGCTACTTAAGTCTAAAATCCTGAGACGTTCCAGAAGCGAGTATCCGTCCTCTGGCAGCGATGATATCAAGTTAGTTGAAATTGTGAGCGTATCTAGATTCTCTAGGCGGCGCAGAGCCGTCATGGGAAAAATTCGTATCCTGTTCTCAGAGAGATTAAGTTCTGCTAGGGATTCTTCTAGGCCGGAAAAGGCAAACTCCGCAACTCTACCGATTTGATTGTTTTTCATACTAAGCTTTAACAGCGTGATGCCTGAGAAACTAAAATTCGGAAGATCGCCAATCATGTTACCCTCCAGATCGAGGAAGCTAAGAGTCCCTAACCATTGGAGTCCTTTTTGCGGCACGCTGGTCAGCTTGGAATTCATTAGTCCGAATGATTGGATGGTGCGATTGATTCCTCGGAAGGCGTCTTCTGTGATGTCGCGAATTGACGAATGGGAGACTCGCAGATGACGGATCAGAGCGTCCTCCGGAAACATGTTCAAGTTGAGTTCCTCTGTTTTACGCTCGAGATCGATAATACTTAACGATTGTATCACTGCGTCTGAAATAGGTTTTTTTTTTATAGATTATGGCTTTCATATATGGAAATGCTACGTGCGATGCGAACAACGAGGATAAGCTTTACAGTAATGCGTGCAGTACCAATATTGGAGAAAAAGGTTGCACGTACTACTATTAGGATTTGTGCGGGAAATAAAAGTGTTGAGAGCTCATGAAAACGCGCAATAAAAAAATGGTATCACTCTGTTGAACTTTTTAGTGGATCTTGAAAAAGATTTATTATGTTGAAGTTTTTTTTTAAATTCATATTTAGGAATATAAGACTTTTATGAAAAATATTGAGTACAAATATTCCAGATTTAAGAGAAATTAATAATGTAAGGTCAACGACTAAATTGTAGAGAAATCAAGGTTTATAAAATGTTGATTTTAACAACATTTATTTTGTATTTATTGCATTATAAATAATTCATTTTTATAAAATCGTATACCAAATCGATGATTTTTTAATGGAGATTCTAATTCTGTCATCATAAATATAAGTAAGCGATCAAAAAGAGATTCAGCGATAAACTTTATAAACACGCTTCTGTAGTAGCTCGGAAGTAATCACTAAAATTGAAATTTTACAAATTTCCGAAAACAAAGCAGGTGCCCACTAGGGTCCCGACTTGATACGGCACTACTCGGCGGAGCCACCTTAAAAAGTAATGTTTAACCATCACCAAAGAATATTAGAAGGGACACGATTAGAAAATCGTGCATTTCAAGCGTTTTAGAAAAACTTTTATTCAAGCTTTCGGGGCTCTCGACTCCCACGCGAAATAATTAATTTTCTTCTCTTATGCTCAAAATAATACTGCTCAATGTAGTATTATTTATAAAACAATACTTTAACGTTTCTGCAGTTCTTTTTGAAACTGCAAAACTGGAATAGAAATAATGACTGTACTGTGATCAGCAGATGCAATTACTACATGGAATTTTAAAATTTAAAAATTTGAAATTCAAACTGAAGAACGGCACTTTTAAAAACTAAATTATTGAATAGCTTTGTCATCTTGAACGGGCTCAAAAGCAAAAGTTTCGCCCAGACCGAACGTTGTCCTTTTAATCTACAATGCAAATCGCAATCTTCCACGCGAAGAGCGACGGCGGCGCCCTCGCGACCAGCCCGGCCTACGCGAAAGTCAAGGCAATTTGTTCCCCGAGTACTCACCGCCCGTCCGCGCGTGCTGCATGATGCGCTCGAGCACGCTCTTCACCGCGCTCCCGCTCACGCGGATGCACTCGATGTAAACGCCGTCGTCGAAGTTGTAGCAGGGACACTCGAGGAAGACGCCCGGCGGCGGGCACTGCAGGCCCACGGGCATGGTCACCGTGTCCTTGGTCTTCAGGAGGAACAGTACAAGACCCGCGCAGACGAGAACCCCGTCGGGTTTGCGTCTGCGACGGGGCCTCGGCGGCCTCATTATCGCTCTGCCGGCTGTCCCGAAGACGGCCGCTCGAACATCCTCCCAAGCTCAGGGATCCCGACGGTGGCGATCGGGTCGCTGCGCCGGGCCGCGCGCTGCAAGCAGAAAGCAGAGATATCCGAAATTTATGGGACTGCCAAGATTTGCTGCCGCGCCGAGCTTTCGCCCTTTCTCCGGGGAATTACCGGATTAGAGTCCGGCGCTTTTCACTTATACCCCCGCTTATACGCCCTTTCTCTCACACACACATACACACACACACACAGCTTTATCACTATTTATATGCGAGTGTGAATTTACGGACTGGCTACGCACCAATGAGCTTTGTGCACTGTTGCGAGCCCGTTTGTTTTTCCTGCTTTATTTTTCTTGCTTTACTGCTTTTCAGGACAAATTTTGATATTTTTTATTTCTTTTTATTTCAGCACCACAAGCTTTCGTGCAAAGCTTATATTGCTACATCAAAACATACATAATAATTACATTGTTACAATAATAATACATGTATTGTGTCACCTCAACTGCAATCACAATAGTTAATACATATTTACTCTCAATTCCAAATTGGAAAAAAATATATTCGAGCAGCGTGAGCTGCAATTTCGCGCTGAGCTAAATTGAATTTTTTTTTCAGAAATCTTTTCTTCAAATATTTATTTGAGATCGAAGTTATTTCGACTTTAAGCTTATAACACAATAATAATCTTGTCACGTGAGA
>JAWWEM010022945.1:7681-19237 GCA_035582935.1 Ormyrus thymus | reverse complement strand
GAGATTTTATCTATCAGTTCGTATTTTTCTTTTTCATTTTTTATGGATTTAAAAAATCGCCGGAGCCACCTTAATAACCACTTGGAAGCGCGTAAAAAGGCGAGGGCCAGCCTCGATAAGAGAAAATGATAAAAGTTGCGAGCGAGAAGTCGGGGGGCCGTAAAGCGGCACAATAAAAAGACTCTCCCGTAACTCCACTTTTCTCAAGGCTTCCATCCTCCTCTCTTACGAGCTTTCATTAAAAACCGGCAGCTAGCACTCGGGGCAAAAGTGCGTGGCGTCCTCTCCTCCTAGAGAGAGGAGACAATTGCGGATAATCTCGCGGCGCAGCTCTGGCTTTTGTCAATGCCCGTGCTGCCGCTCTCGAAAGTTCCACTCGGCGAGGCGCGAGGAGAGCCGCTCGAGCGCGAAACCGTCGACGACGACGGCGACGAGGCGCGGCAATTGTCGATGGCGAGTTTTACGATCATTCGCGGAATCGCGCGAACGCCGGCGGAGAGCCTCGCAGCTGGAATGCAGAGGACGAGCGGAAGGGGAGAGGAGACGAGACGCGAGGTGTCAAGTTTGCGGGATGCAGAAGCGCGATGTGCGCGTGTACGTTCCACTTTTGGCGACGGCGCGAGGAAAGACCGCGAGATCAGCGTGGACGTCGTCGCAGTTTGCTGCCGTTTTCTCGCCGATCTGGCTAGGATGTTTACACTGGACGTTTAGTTTTTAAATAAAAAAACTTTTCACTTTACAACTGAGCACGCGAAACAAATGAACTCTGTGTCTTACTCAATATTTATCTACAATTCGTGAGTATTGTAAGCTCGAATTACATATTTGCATTGAACCAACGCGCCCCTGAAGAAAAGGACCGCAAGAAAGAAGAACGAACCGCTTGAACTCTCGTTTCTCGGCTTCTCCTCCCTTCGACTCCTGGCGCACTCTCGGGTCAAGCGTCACGTCTCTCCCCGCCGCTTGTTTGGAACTCTCTTTTTGCCGCTTCCCTTTTACGCACGCGCGCGCGCGTTCGCCGCATCGCGCTCCGTTACCGCAGGATAAATAAGAGGAAAAAAGCTCCGTGAGCGAGAGAGAGAGCCCGACAAACCGTAAAGTGACGTCTGAATACGATACCGCGCGGTGACGCAAAACGAGCAGGCCGACCCGTATATAGAAGCGATTTTTAGCTATAAGACGTTTGTTGCGCTGCTTGCACGCAGAATTTTTCACGAGTTTCCAGGCTTGATTTATGCGCGGATTAGAGACTGCTTTCGTTTGGATTATTATTTTGCGGATAAAATTTCTGAAAGTGATTTTCTTTTCTGAGCAAAAACGCGTGTTCTTGCAGGCGAATAAAAACTCGTGCCTTGATTTCGAAATAAAATATTTGAAAAAAAATTGCCTTGATAGACAGAAAGTTTTCCCTCAAATCAAAGCAGCTTGTCAATTTGTTTAGATATAAATTATCGAGGTTGTGTACACTTTCAGATTAAATCAGCTCTTGCCGCGTTTAGCAATATCTAAAGTATAAAATGCAGCTTCGATTATTGGAACCATAATCCAGCTCAAAAAGTGCCTTGAACTTGGCCTGCCTGCTATTTCGATAGCTCTTTGCACGCCAACCAATGGACCGGATTTCCACCCGGTTCATAGCAACAATACACTCGTGTCGTTTCAAGCAATCTAGCTTTATCAAAACAATTGTCTTGCATTACAGGAAAATGCGATAACATCAGCAAACTCGAACAAACTAATCTTTGTTATCAAAAGAATACTAACGCCGCAGCAACATCGTTAACCGACCCGCAGGTACTTTTAATCATCGCTCTCCTCTATCCTCTCTCGCAAAACTTGATCCGCGCTGTCACGATAAATGGCGCAACGAAGGGCTTGGAACCAGAGCCACGCATCCGAGCATATATCAATAAAGGCGGGAGAGAGACAGGGCAAATAAAAGGCCGAAGGAAAAGGGCGTCCGCGAGCCGTGTAAAGAGAGAGAGAAATAAAGAAAGCGGTCCGCAAACCGTAGGCATATAATGCAAGTACGACGGTCTCCCGACCGCGGCCGCTGTCCAGAAAATATCCGATTTCAGCGGCAGAGAGAGAGAGACGCGCGGCAGCGGTTTTTCTCCGTTTTTAGCGGGGACGGGCGATCTCGGGAGCAATCAATTTCTCTTTCGAGACTGATAAAAAGCGCCGTGGAGGGATTCAGCAATTGCGCGCTCGTTCGGGCCAAGTACGCATTGTTTTTGAAGTGTATTGGGTCAGGTAAGCTAACTTCGAGGAGAATAAAGTAACAAGAATTAATTGAAAGCTTCAAGAAATGCATATTTTGTTTTACGAAGGTATAAAGACATATTGCTTTTCACTGTATCATTCAATTTCACATTTCTTCGGATATTTCAGTAAAAATCTGAAACTAAATATTCATCTCGAACTTTAAAGTTCATTAATTCGTACTAAAATCCAAACGGCTCTCGAGCCACCAGAAAAAAAAGAACTATTAAGCCGGAGCAGCTTTTAAAGGTCGTTACCGACCTTAACCGCACCGACGGCATCGATTCGCACTCCGAGCGCGAAAAGCTCGACGAAAAAAAGCCCCGACGCCGATAGTCAATTACCGTGTCGCGGAATCGCGAAACTTTGCCTTTATCTGCCGCGGAATATTGGAGAATTGCGCCGCGGCGGTCGGACAAATTCACACTCGATTGCGGAATTCAATCGTCCGTGGCGATATAAAGCGGGGGACGAAAAAAAAATAAAAAAAAAATCACCAGATACAGACCAGGCATTTTTCCCGGGTAAAAGAAAATATTGACGACGAGGAAGCGGAGATAAGAATGCCGTGAAAGTATATCGGTTCGGGGAATTCGATGAAAGTCATGCGAAACTCGGGGCATAATTGGCGATAGGCGAATTCTAGAAACTGCACCAGTTGTCGGATACATTGAACGTAAAGCCGAATTCCGGGTGAATGCATTCAATTAGGAACGATTTGCGGCCGCGTTATGAGCGGGAATAAAATGTATGGAAATTGAAAAGTTTTTCCCTCGACTGCCTTCTGAAAGTGGAGCTCGAAGCAAGAAAGTGCCATTTATTATATATCCCAGCGAAATGATTAAATATTTATCCCAGGTACGTAATAATTCTCTCTCTCTCGAAAAACGGGAAAAAAAGGAACACCTAAAAACCGCGGCGCAATCGTTTCATATCGATCAGACGACTAATAACCGCCACCAGAGCAGCACCGACGTCGGAAAATCCAATCCCGCGAGGCGGAAAAAGAGTCCAGCAGGCCTCGAATGATAAGTGCTCGATAAAGCAGATAGTTACAAGTCTCGCGAGGCGAGGCGAGCCGCGGCGCACTCCGCCGCGCAAAGTGCGCCTGCACTCGCTCGAGCTTACGACTAGAGTGCGATAAACCTACGCGTTTTGAGAGCCGCGAACAAGTTTGCGGAGAGGAATGAGAAGAGAGCTAAAAGTTAAGAGAGCCGGGAGAGCTTCGCCGAGGCAGTTAATGTCGGGATCTTACATGTTAATCACTGGCGCGGAGAGGGGTTGGCATATAGACCAGCCCGGATGTTTGCCGGGACGAGGCAGTATTTCAGTTGACGCTGCTCTCGGTACACAAAGTCAAGCAATTTTCCGGCTAATAGCGGTAAAATTTCATTCTGCCTTCGGCTGTATTCGAAGGCGGTTACGTTTTGCTTTCGCGTAACAGTCGATCTTTGCCGGACCGAGAACGAGATTTGCTTACTGTTGCAAAAGCCTTTCTCGGAGACAGCTGCACGTTGCTGTAAAATTTTCAACGGGATTTTTCTCATCGACGGCGCAGGATCCGCGCCGGAAAGGGCCGAGAGAGAGAGAGAGAGAGAGAGCTCGCGTGCGTCGCGAATGCAAATGCGCGAGAGAGGCATCGCGGCCGCTAAAAATAGCCGAGAGGCAAAAGGCTACCGCGGCGACGCTGAGATAAATGGCAACAGTCGACGTAGGCGAGAGGGGGTACAATGGCTCCCGACGCGATTTACATGCGGGGAGATTCGCTTTTGCGCGGATCGCCGATCTCCGTCCAGGAGTGGACGCGACCGTACCTCGTGCGCGAATTTCGCGGCTCGCCGCGAATTGCGCCGCGGTGCCGGATTGCTTTCCGAGATGCTCTGCCGTTAACTTTGGGGATTAATTATCGGACGGTGCGCGAGAGGCGGTGATTCGGGTTCAAGTTCGTGCGGAAGTTTTAATAGAATTGGGAGGAACTTCCGAGCGAGTTTCCAGCCACTTTTGATCGAGAACGTTTCTGTTTGACTGGAATCGGGTTGGGGTTTTGAAAAGTAAAATAAATAGAGTCTTGAGCGACGAGAGCAAACACTCTTGAAAAATGAACGCGACCAAGTACACTTTTCTCGCGGCTCTTGGCGCGATATTTACAAGCTCTATAAATTCGCCGTCTATTAATCAGAAGATTTAAATTAGCTTCTCGGGATATTATTCTGCCTCTCCCAAGAAAAAAAACCACCGCGCCCCGACACGAAACTCGCTACTAATTAGCGCGAAACGACACGTCTCCTATCCGTCCCTTCCCAGAAGTGCACGAATTTAAAAACCAGCTCGTAATTCAGCTCTCCCCTCGGCCGTCGGCATCCAATTCGATCCGTCATCGCTCCTTCCGCCCCCCCCCCCCCCCCGCTACTTAACAAACAAACACCGCCGTGCGACGCTCTCCGACGAGAGCGATACCCGTCGGAAAAGGAGAGCCGGTCTATCGAAGGCTCGAAGCTCGAGCGAGCGACAGGTGCGCTGCTGCAGCTCGGAAAGCTGTTGCGCTCGCGAATTCCACGCGACTGAATCACGGCTAAGGAAACGTGTGCACGCGCGCTGTCGGCCTGCGTGTATATAAGGAATATCGGTGTATCGAGCCGCCGCCAGTAATTCACGCCGAGGGAGGGGGGAGGGGGGCAGAGATAACATTGTGGAGTAATGTATATTTACGATAGCGGCTAGAGCCCCGAGAGTATTTATGGACTTTTGCGTAGTCGGCGAAAAGCGCAATATTTCAGATTTTTAAAATTTTCCTCCAACTCCGCTCTGGAGAAACAGGTATACCGAGCCGCTGCAGCTGGAATTTTGATGATGGTGATTTGTTTACGCTATTAAATTGCGCGAGGCCTTTTTTTTTATGTTCAAGGTATCCGGTAACCGGAGCGCTGACTTACACGTACTTCTAGGCGCGTTTGGGCAACGAATGCAGCTGCATTCTTCAAATCGAGCTTTTTGTTTTGTTAGTCTGCGTTGATGTTGCATTGAGAGATTCGAAAGCCTTTTACCGCGTGCCTTCTACGTTTTTTTTAATAAGTAGAAGAGGCTTTTCAGCGTATGAAAGTCCGCGCGAGCCGACGAGTCTGCCCGTTGACCTAAAATTGACCCGACATTCTTTCCTCGGCCTGCACTTCCTTGATACTTAATTAGCGGCGCATTCCCGCGAGCTTTTTGCGCGAATTTCCAACGACAAATATGTCCACGGATAATGGATGAGTCTCGTCCGCCGACACGGCAAGCACTTCTTTTCCTCGGTATTTTCGCGAAGGCGAACGGAGAACTAGCATTTTTATAAAATGACTAACGAAAGGAGAAAAAAGCGACGAGGACGATGATTAAAGTATAAGAAGCGCAAACAACAACTCGACTTCCCTCGCAAAAAAAGTTGTCTAAATAACAGGGGCAAAAAATTGTAAACAGCGTTGGATTAGCACTCACTTTGCGGACAATCACGAAATTACACGTACCCGGGTAAAAAGCAGCGCACTCAATCCGAGGAGTAGCCTTTCGGCTCTCTCTCTCTCTCAGAGAGAGAGAGAGAGAGAGCTAATCGTGAGAAACCGAAAACAGACTCTCCTCCGGACGCATCCGGCATTTAGCGTCGAATTCTTATCTCTCTGGTGGGGCATCACGCGAGCGGTTTTTTCCTTCCCCCGAAAAAATCGTCCAGAAACACACCGGCCGGAGTTTGACGAGTGACGGAGCCGTGGAATTGAAAAGGATCCACGGGGAGGGACCTTCCTCCCATTCGGCGGATTCGTGCGGGTAATCGTTCGCGTCGGGAGAGAAAGAGAAATCCAATTTTCGACCGACTCGCGTCAATTATTCCGCCTTTGCGCCGGTAAAAAGGGCCAGATTTTTTCCGCCGCTCTCAAGGTCGACTCCTTCTCCCTCGTTCGCGAGTCCTCGCGTCGTGCCTTGCTTTCGATTTTCGGGGGAATTTTCAGCAGCTCTCGTGAGGGAATTTCGACGGACAATTTTAAAATCGCGTGCAGCGGCAGTGGAAAAATTACCGAGTGCAGCAGACTTTCGTCTTTTGACTGGAGGTCAGCTATCGGCTTTGAGAAGCTACGCAACAAATTATGCACGCAGTGCCTTTTATTCGTCGCTTTCAAAAGAAACTCGAATAAATACTTTCTAAATCGTACAACTAGGCTGAGCGTTCGAAAAGGAAGAGCAATCCAAAGGACTAATTAATCGTTCATTTAAATTACACTCCCCTCGAATCGGCCTCGAACGTCAAAGAAGCTCGCTGCTCCCGTCGGCGCAGAAAAAGAAGCCGCCGTCAGCTCTCTCTCTCTCTCTCTCTCTCTCTCTCTCTCTCAGACAGCAGCCTTAGATCATAATACGCGTCGAAACGACTTTAATTGAGCGCCTCTCTCTCTCCTCCCGTCGCGTCCGTAATCGACGCGGCGCGTCGAGAATTCCCGCGCCGCGGAAGCGTGTCATCGGGCGGCGTGAATCATTAACTCGGCGCGCGAGGATGCCTTCTTCCCGGCTTTTCCTGCGCCGCGAGATGCGCATCTCGAAACTCTCTTCCGGTGCAATTTTCCCCTCGACGCTCGCGATTACGCGAGAAGCGCCAGATGCCTAGCGGTTCTTTTTTTTCTTCTTCTTTTTTAAGAGAACCACGCCACGGGATATTGAATTACGCCATTACGGTTTTTCAGCGCAGAGCTGGGCGAGGTGGAGCTTTTTCTTACGCGCGCCGGGCGCTGCTAATGGAGAGGCTACTTTTTCATTCGTAAAAAACGCTAAAAGCATGTAAATGACGTGTTTGCGCAGTTACGAGGTGGAAAAGCAAAAGGGCGGCAGTGCTTTCTCGCTTGCTCTGCTGAATAAAAGCGCAGATAAAGAACTAATGTACAATCCTTGTTGGAAACGAAGCAAAATACCTGTTCCGGGCGATAAATCACGTTTCTTTTTTAAACCGCGGCCGTTTCTCGTTCACGAAATTCACCTGAAACCATTCATAAATCCGACGCGAACCGCACTTTCCGCGCTCGGGTGTCCGTTCGACGTGTATTTTGAAAACAAAGTCCATCGATAAGCCGATTTTACGAGGCAGTAAAGCTCCTATTTTTATACGCCGCAACGCAGCGGGCATATCCTTCCTCCGTGTCTCCGCGCTCTCCGGCGCGTTCACAAAGGGAACCCGTTTTCTACCCGTAAAAAAGCAGCGGCCTCCGAATAGGCGGGGGGCGCCAAGAATCTCCGGGGCCTAATCCACCTGTCGGGGACCTTAAATCAGTCGTCCTGGAGCGGTAATTTGGCAGGCGTTCGACGACCGCGACAACAATGCCGCAGAGAGTCAAAGCTACCGCGAGGTCGTAAAACAGGCGTCGTTTTGAGATTTTACGAGCGACGAGAGAGAGAGAGAGAGAAAGAGAAAAAATCGACCGGGGGGGACAACGCACGAGAAGGGGGCAGAGCAGCTTTTGACCCTACGGATGGAGCGACGCTCCGTTACGACACACAACCTGACCCATTGGGCTTTTGCGGTCAAGGTCGGCGCTGCGAGAAGGGATGCTGCCGCGCTGTTAACCTCTCCGGGGGGGAGAGCGCAGTAAAAGCAGAGCTACAGATGTAGGCTTGAAAGCTTCCGCTTGTATTCGCTCGAGATCTCGGATTATCGATATTGGTTTTAGCTTTCCATTTCTTTCTTTTTTTTTTCCACTTCCTTTTTTTCGAAAAATCTCTCCCAGAGGTGAGCCGCCGAGAGGCTGGATGCCGGTGGTTTTACGCCGAGCGGGAAGATTTTCTTTTATAGCTTGTCGCCCGTTAAGGGGATCAAGGAAAGAGCAAGGAAGGATGACTCGGCGGGGCTCGAGGAAACCGGTTTTTCTACTTGTACGCTTTTCTAAGATCTTTCCGCTTTTGTTTTCCAGACGTTGGCTGCATTCTATTCTCTCGATTAATAATTTATTGTCCGCGTGTGTCCGCTTCAATATTCGACGTCAGCGGCAAAGTAAACAAACGATCCGCAACTTTCTTACAATGCCTGCACGTAAATTCGCAGAAGCAGTCGCGACTCGCAAGGTCAAATCCCTCGAAAAAACTAAATAAACCTAAGCGTCGAGCTCGATCCGACTCGCTCGAACTGTGCCAAGAAGCCAGGCAAACAGGCAGGTGTGCCGTGTCTTGCCTCTACACCCGTTGTGTCCTCCTTCCCTTCTGCCCCCTCCGCTCGAATTTTGCGCGGCTCCTCGTCAACGAGCGAAACGCCAAGTCGCTCTCTCTCTCTCTCGCGCAGCGCTTTTTTTTGTCATTGCGTGAGGCCGAGTCACAGTGAACTCGAAACTCGATAGCATCGGACGACGCACTTTAGCAGGCGCCTCACGCGCACCTGTCCAAAGAAAGAAAGAGGAGATGGAGGGGGAGAGAGAGAGAGAGAGAGAGAGAGAGAAAAGGACGGGAGTTTCACGAGGACTCGCACTAAACGCGTCGGGGCAAATAAATTACGGCGGCGTATTCCTCCCAAATGTCTATCGGAAAAGCGCGCGGTGCAATGCCAAGTCGAGTCGTAAATTTCGATAGACGGCTCATATTCAAATGGCTACGACATTTGTAAACCGGGCAGGTAGCGAGATTCTCTATTGAATTTTTAGTTCCCCCCACACCCTCTTTATACATTAGCATCGCGATGAGAGCGAGAAAAAAGGATTTAACGAGTCCCACTAATATAACATCCTGTCTTCGACAAAAAACCTCCTTGAATACAAACTACGCGCATAAAAAGGCAGCGCGGTGGCGCCTCTTCTCACACCGAGAGATCCGCGGTGTAAAACTAATCGTCGAATCTCTCGAACTTTTTCACTTATCAGAAAGGAAGCCATAAACGGGAGAGAGAGAGAGCGCGCGCGCGCGAAACAAAGAAGCTTTCCGCGCCTGTAGACGCAACGGGAAATGAAGCGATTTTGCCCCGACGAGAAAGAGAAAGAGAGAGAGAGAGAGAGAGAGAGAGAGACGGAGACGGAGAGCAAACGGAAATGAAAAGGGAAGGAGTTACGGGGGGGGGGAAAGGTTAGACTTGCGGAGGTAGTCTCGCGTGTCATACGCGGCTGGTATCTGGCGCGTGACAGCTGCCGGGCTGCTTGCTCAATCGAGGAAATATCAAGTTTCGCCCCGCGTCCGCCGCCGCGTTCGAGAGAGAGAGCGAGCCGTTCCGTGACAGACCTCGCTTTACTTCACTCCGCGTACCCGGGGCAAACTCTTACGCGCCTGCACTCCGTTGATTAGGCCGTATTTCATCCGTCGTCGGTTTGCGCGACGGGGGCGTTGCTTCATCGGCGCGCGCCACCTACTCCCCGCGAACAATGCGATACGCGCGCCGTGGTAAAAAGGGCGCCCACCCGAAAATTCCGCCGATAAATCGCGCGGGGCCAATTACACCCGATTATAAAGCCCCGATAAATAAACAGATCGACAGAGAGAGGGAGCTAAGTTTAGCCGCGATCCGGGGCAATGATCGGGCCGGACGACGTTGCGCCAGCGCCTAGGTCAGTTTATAACTGCGACAGCTGTTACGCGGCGAGTAATCGCACTGCCAGCCAAGAGACAGAGAGAGAGAGAGGTTTACGCTCGCTAGTAGCAGGCGTATTAGCAGAAATTGACGATTTAGATGCAGATGCGCCTCGGTGGGACGATTGGCTGCCGAGGCGCGATGATGGGCCGGAAATGACCGCTTCAATCAACCGCGAGCTTCTCGCGCTCTGTTAAGGCGATCGTCTCGCCATTTAGCAGCGCTTCTCGAGTTCGTTTTCGCTCTTTCGATTATTTCACCTTGGCGGAAAAAATTGGCTCAGCACCTTAATCAACAGCGAGGGTGAGCGAAAATTAATCGGCACGCGAGGCGGGGGGACAGAGAAGTAAAATGCAAATCTCACTTCCAGAGTGCGCTATCTGAGGGGACGTAAATAAAGACTTAAAAAATGGGAACGCCAGACAGTGACACGAATCTTATTTTTATCGCGCGTGGCCAACGGCACATGTTTATGTCGAGCTTGAAATTGCTTGCGAAACGTGCACGGGACAGGTAGGCAGGTGGAACGTACTTTTTATTGAGGCGAGGTGCTCGTTTTAAATGTTTGTAATTTCCAAAAGAACGGGAGCGCTTTATTCTCTTGCAATTTCTTTTCTTTTTTTTTAACGGAATCCACGCACGCAAATTGTTTTATTTTTTGCGATTGACGTATTGGGTAAGAAAATACTTTTTGTCACACGATCCGAGGTTTACCGTGGTGTTCTCTGTAACCTCGTAATTAGCGGTTTCGTAAATAAAGTGTCAGATTGCGGCAGGCAGAAAATTCCCTTCTTTTGGCGGAGCCATTAAGGGCAAAAGGCTTTTCGTTTTTCTCCGGTGTAGTAACGCTTAATTGTTCCCTTAGAAATTTTGACGACATGCTTACGTAAAGTTTACGGCACTATAAATCATAGCCACTCCATTATCTTGGAAATTCAAAAATGTTTAGCCGCTGCAACGTTTACACCCTGAAACCGCAAGGAAACAAAAACCCTTTACGCTTATTTTAATTTTGCAAAATTACTTCATCAAACAGGGCAATGTACTGCGTTTTTTCTCCCCGTGGTTGAACAAAAAAAAAAAAACCCTGATAATCATTCCAGATTTACAACAAGAAACATCATGCACGTACCTCCTTATCCTGATCTTTCTCAGTCGCCTCGTCCTTGTCCTTCTCCTTGTCGTCGGCGGAGTCCGTGTGAGGCGCGACGCCGTTCGAGGTCGGCTTCGCGTCGGCCTCCTCGATCATGCCCAGCTTCTCGATCTTCTCGCCGGCCTCGCCGATCGCTGCTCCCTCGGCGGGTATGCCCTCCTTCTTCGGCGTCGTCGTTATGTCAACGGACCTTCTGCTCTGTCGCGCTCCCATTTTCGATTCTGTTCTTTCTTCTTGCTCGATCTGTTACTGATCAACCCTCGGGTCGGTTAGCCGTAAGCTCCAACTTTCTCAGACTTGTGATTCTGGAAACAGAAAAGAGGGCGGTTATTATAGGCGATTCTGGGGTCGATTTGTTTCCGATGAAATTCGTTTTAAATTGAGTAATGATCGATCTTTGGTCTGCAACGAAAGCAGGTGGAATTTATCGCTTGCAGACTCGTGAACGTGTTAAAATGTGGAAAGCTGTCCGCAGCCATTATTGTAGGGACTGATGAAATTTAATCAACGTAAGTCAATTCAGAGTAATAAACAAGTTGTTACTATTAGGCACATCAAATTAGAACAAATATTTATTCGCTAA
>JAWWEM010022934.1:0-19237 GCA_035582935.1 Ormyrus thymus | reverse complement strand
TTTTCAGGATAGTGCGAGTTTGTCCTTCGATTACGATAGACTATACTAATTTTTAATCAGGTATTTCTCTCCGTGCATCGAGAGAAAAGTTAGAAAAAATTTATTTATCAACACTGGAATCGTGACATCAACTCCGGTATTTTTCAGCCGAGGAAAAAAGAGTCTTAACGACTTCATTTCAGCGATTCATTTCGTAGCAAGTAAGAACCGAGGTAACTCATTATGAAAAGAGGTGCTTAGTTCATACCACTTTCTTTCAAGAAAAACGTACTATAGGTCGCATGAATAAAAAAAACTTTACTGATTCGAGTGTAGGGAAAGTTGAAAAGTACAGAAAAGTTTTTTGCAATTAGTAGTTTTATTTATCACTTGGCGAGGACAACTTTATAGTTTCGCTTTCCAATATAACTGATTTTTTTTTATTTTAGGTGTTCCTTTTTTCTGAAATATTGTAGGTGGAAAAAATTATGATTGAAAGATATTGCATGCTCACGTGTTTGCATTTTTCTTACACGTATTTTATCACGTCCATGTATTTAATAAATTTTATATGTCTTTTATGTTGTCATGTTTCTTCGACACTTTATTATGTCATTATTCTTTTAACGCGTCCATCCACGTTACGTACATTTATTTAAGGTTTTTCGTGAATTTTTAAACTGCAAGGTTTAGTCTCATTTATTGATAGAGTCAATTAAATATCGCCTGCATACAAGAGATAATGTTGGTTAGATTAATTAAAAAATTATTTCAACGATTTGTCCTACATTTAAAACCAAGTTTTTTAAATCATTTATCTTAGAATATTCTGTATTTGAATAAAATGCTTTTGTTCCATTAACCACAAAGATAAAACTCGCCCTTTATCTGAATTCTTTTTACTTTTAATTGCTTCTTTCTACCCAAAGTGAATTTCTTCATTCTTTCAACATCCTGAATAATGTTGAGCCCTATATTTGAATGAAATTCATAAAAATTTTTTTAAATTTATAAATTACGAAGTATTAAAAACAGAAATGTACGTAGAATTTTATGGCTCTACGCGAGAATAAAGAATTGAAAAATTTTCATCATTTTATAATTTTTTACATTTTTATTTTCATGCCAATATGGCGCAATATAAATTTTATATGTATTCAGTTTTTGCTTTAGGCTTTTTTTAAAATACTTTTTCAGAAATAAATATAAATATATAAAAAATTTAGTTCTATTTTAAAAGAAATCAATTATTGTTATTAACGCACTAAAACTTTTAAAAAAAAGGCTTGTCTCAATTTTAAAAAATAAAAATTTTTACGAAAGAAATTTCACAACGGTAAGTCTTTTTTTTTTAAAATATCCGCATGAAGCGCGTTCGATCTAAAGTTTCTTTTCAAGCACTTCGATAAAGTATGAAATTGTCATTCTCCTATAAAAGCATTCTCAAAACTTTCCAAGGTACAATGTAAAACAAAGCAAACAGTACCCATAAAGCAACGTTATCGAAACACGTCCAACACCCGGCACTTAATCTGGCTATAACAATCCCAGGCTCTCGGGTACCTAATCGTAGCTCCATCTTCTCCGTGCTCCATAAACCGGCGGCCATCGATAAAGCGTCTTCGGACCTTTGCCGTTCCGCTCCTGCGGCGGTGTCACGGCCATCCCTTTCACCCTCGCCTTAACGATTCCACCTACAAAGTGCTCTTTAATGGAGAAGCGCGCTCGATCGAAAGCGGATCCTGGCTGTAATTATTCTTTAATTTGCGGGCAGAGCCGCGGCGCGCGGGTGTGTGTGTGCCGGTGCGTGTTGGGGGCGGCTGAGTGCCGAGGTAATTGTTGCTATTTTCGGCGTTGTTAGACTCTGCATGTCTAGCTTGAGGTGAGAGCGGAGTGCAACGGCTGGATTGAGCAGGTTGTCAGAGGAGATCGTCCTTTGAAATTAGACTCTTTGTGGCGCTTAAAAGGGTGACATTGCGCGACTGGCTGGTAGATTTCTGAGTGGCTTTTAAATCAGATTTTTTGCGATTTAAAAGAAAGGTTCTTCGTGATAGATTTGATATCGTGCATTTATCCAATAATATCAATTTTGTCTAAAATGTCATTTATACGATTCATGCCATTTTACATCGAAACTTGCTGATTGCCTTCGGCGTCTCGTTTAAATTTGAAATTTTCTGTTTGTAAAAGAAATTAGCGTCACCGAAGTGTTCGACTTTCGCTTCGCCTTTAATTGATACCAACAATACTTTAAAGAACTTTACAGAGCAAAAGTTAGTGTCAGTCCCGTTTAAAGAAACCTCTGTCGTGCTAAGTGCTTTCCAAGTTTTTATAATCAGATTCTTACTCCCTTAAGCCAATCCTTTTTTACATTATTAAACTCCTAAAAGCCGGCCTTTTAACATCTTTTCCGTTTAATCCATCCCCAGCCATTAGCCCAAAATCCCCCTGTCGAATTAATATCCGAAATGCATGCATCGTTCTGCATCATGCTAAATTTATCGATTCGATAACTGTAATGGCTTCTTGCAACGAAAGACAAATTTTAAAATTGCTTTATTAGCGATTGGGGCCTTGAAGAATGTTTTTGAAAAATTCCCTCCCTCTCGGCGCGGCGGCTTTATCGTTTGTAACGATCTCGCGGCATTATTCATCTTTGTCACGCTATGAGTTTCATCATTCTTCATTCATAAGTATAAACTTCAGATGGAACTGGAAGCAATTTGTTATATTTACACATCGACTTTCGTACCTCAAGGCTCTAATAACGTAAAAAATGGTAGTCACTTTTTTATGATGTGTAAAACAACTTCATTTTAGATATTTAGATGTAATAAAGATTAGATTGCAGCTGCTTAATGAAATACTATCTTTTTATTATTTTTGTATGAAAACTGATCAATTCAGTTTAAAAAATATAGACAAAAATATACTGCTAAATATTTAACAAGGTCACACTTAAATACATAAATAACTAACTGATATTATATAGAGTACATTAATAAATCTAGAAACTTCATTTAAATTTATAAATTTGACAAAAAATTTTCGTCGTTAACGCATCTTAAACGCTCCACCCGCGAATTCCTCTCTCTAAAAAGTGAAAACATTTTCACTGCGACATGAACGCGCTATTTATAAAAATAACGAGTTTGTTAAGATCAGAAACTTTTTTTAGAGGCTGGCAGAGCTTTAGAAGGACAACTTTCGCGTGGAAAAATGTTTGCCCATTCCAAAGTTTTTATTAAGCCTCGTCCTCCCTTGAGGCTTCGTCGTATTTCCTTTTGAACTCCCCCCCCCCCCCCAACAGCATACACTCCTGACCCGTTGTTTAAATTTCTGTCGAAATCCGAAATTTTCGCAAATTAACCAACGCACGAGAAGCGAAAGCTCGCCGCTGTCGTGCGCGGCTTGGCTTTTTCTCGTATCTATGTTAGGCTCATAGCCGACGGCGGTGACGTAGCGGTTCCCGCACAAAAGGAACATTATTCCGGCTTTCGATCTCGGCTTTCTTCCTGGTTCTCTCGGAGGGCGTTTTTCGCCGCGGAGAGAGAGAGAGAGAGAAAGAGATGCACGCGCGCGACTCCGGTGCGCGAGTGCACTTCCAGGGCTTAAATTGTTTGAGAGTGTTTTTCCGCGCCCCGGCAAATTGGTTTATATACGCTTCGAGCGTCCGTCCATGTCTGACGCGCCGGCTAGGATTACTCGATTATTTCAGAAGCATTAGCGGAGGCGGACGAGTAAATTGAACTACTTTACGGAATCTTTTCTTGCGAAGTCCATCGAGTGTTTTTTTTTGTTACGTCTGCGAGTAGGTTTATTTTTGGACGTGTATATCTTCGGCAAATTCATCGGATGGAAGACGCAAAGTGTTCTTTAAATTCAACATTTTGAAAAACGTTAAGCCTGCAGCTCCCACTGTTTTATACTACGTTCTTACGACGTATAGCATTTTCAGTCGGTGGCAGTGAGAACTGATCACATTCAAAGTCTTCTTTAATCGCATTACAAGAAAGGCCGCGAGAAAATAGTCCGCTTGAAATAGCCAGTAATGTTCCGCAAACCCTCAAAGGGCCCGGAACTTCAACCGAGTTAGATTATCATACGTCAACAGTGAATAATTGTACGATCGGTCACGTAATACTCGCTTTAACGGCGCGCGTAAGAAAAATTTGAAATTCCATTCCCGACGCAAATTGGAGCTTCCTTTTTTATTTCAAGCTCTGCCCCCGAGACACGCTTGAATTATCTATGGAATTTCGAAATGAGAATACCTGATGCTTTTATCGGGTCGATCCCAATTTTTCCACGCCGGGGCAAATATTTTCCAGGGAAAGTGCTTCCTTAATGTAACTCGACTGACGGTGATGCATGTATTTTCGATGCACGGAACGGGAGTGGGAGGAGCGCCAGGGATATTACAGCACCTAACCCCGCTTTATCTCGTCCCTAATGACTTTGAGGTGGAGGCTAAATCATTGAAATAGCTCAGATTAATTAAGCTATTATTGCGGCTCTGCTTCGCGTACACATCGCAGCTCTGTGTTTGCGTATTATTTAGTCGCGTTTTACGATATGCCGAATGTCTTCCGAATAAAACTTTGCTTCGTGCTACGTTTCCTTTGAAATTAAATTCCTTTACGTACTTTCGCTCTTTTATTTAAACAAGCTTGATTGTTCTCTCTAAAATTATCACCACTTTGGCGAAAGAAGAAGATCGAAGGATTGACAGATAAATTTGATAAAAAACGCATTTTCCCTTATATTCCAACGAGCTACGACTGCACTCGTTACCAAAACACACTCGAATAGAAGCGAAAATAAAGGCCGACGCTTATCGGCGACAAAACGTCCTTCTGCAATGCTAATGACCTGCGCAGGTCTCTTTCTCCAATGCACGTCGAGCGCTTAACGAGCGCGGAAGGGGGCGGATGGGAGGGGGGTGGGGTCGAAAAACAGCGAGAGCGGGCATATTTTAAATGCGCATAAATCGATCGGCGGCCTGCCGCTGTCAAAGCGGAAATTCGGATAGGAGGCGAAACTCGGCTTTCACCCTTTTCTATTTCTGCCGGCCTCGAGCCCTTGGGGCAATTTATTCCCAGGCTGGCGGTTCGGGGCTTTAACGCGCGCTTTTTCGACGCCGGAAAATTGGCTGCTTTTAATCAGCGGCTATACGTGACTGCTATTTGTATTCGGTAAACAGGTAACGTAAATCGAAGCTGGAAACGAAGTAAACTTGGATGGAACTTGGAAATGGCCAATTGAGTCGCGGCCGCGATGAGAATTCGCTGCAATTTTTAAATTTCGTTCGGGAGCTTTAAATGTTTCTCTTTGTTGTATAAAGTTGGAAGTAATATATTATAAATAAAGACTGTTTTTATTACAGAGATTCCTTTGAATATTGAATCAAAGCTCTTTTGAAATATTGATTAAACACCGATTTTATAATAAAAAGCAGTTTAATCCGAATATAATTGCATGCTAAATATTAACCATGTTTAGTCGAAGCATTTTCATTCCTCTTGTGCTGAACATAATTTTTGCTTTTAAAAGAAATACTCGTAAAATTAGATTTTAGTATATACTGCCATTAAACAACATTTGCATTCCATTAACTACTTCTGTCAATAGGAGCCCATTAAATTTGAAAATATGGTTTCCAAGCTCAATTAACTTGAGAAAGGCGGAACGCTCGTACATTTAGATTTTACGTTTTGCACAATTACTGAATAGCTCAAAGAAAATTGGAGTCGAACCAACTGGAGCTCATAGTCCCCCGGACTTAATGCAATTTTCAAATTCCAGATTTTGGTAAACGAGTATACAGTGTAGCTGTGTACCTTTCATAATTCACCGTTAGTTCCACTCCGATGAAATATAACCATAATGCGACCATTAATAAAGTACTCCCCCGTTAATATATTAAGATTATTAAACAATAGCTCACACAACGAGTTTTCAGTCTCGAATTAAGTCCCAGCGTACTCGGGCAGTAAGCAATAAAACCCCAGCAGCATCGCAGCAAGAAAAAGCTCGGCAGAGAGAGAGAGAGAGAGAGAGAGAGAACTCGTTGAATAAAATCTGCAAAGGCACTTTAATGAAAAAGGAAGCTAAAGGCACGATAGAAAGTAGAAGAGAATTCCTTCTCTTAGTACACATTTCCCTTTCAGCTCTCTTTCTCATTATTCACCGCGTTCTCTCTCTCTCCGCTTTTCTTCCAGGCGGCTATAAATAGGAATGACTTATTAACCGGGCGGCAGCGGCGGTGGCGCTCTTCGATCGGCAGATCTTCGTGCGGGTGCGTCCCAGTTGCGCAACTGGACCGAGACTGTCGGCGTCGAGTGCGTATAGACAGAGAGAGAGAGAGAGAGAGAGAGAGAGAGAGAGAGAGGCAAAGGACTTGGGAGCATTGTGCGAGAGAGAGAGAGAGAGAGAGATTTCGACGGGACTGTTCGATAATTCAGGCCTTTCCGGAAGCGGCTTGGCAGACGAGCCGTCTCTCTCTCTCTCTCTCTCTCTCTTTGATATTTAAAGAGTCGGCAAAGGGGATAAGAAAATATCGGGGATCGGGCCGAGCTCTCTGGGAATGCTTCTGGAGGAATGCGATGCTGATGGAACTGTTGGCGAAAAGTTGGAACGTTCGTGTTGCTCGTATTTTTAGATTTTGAGCTCTTGCTTGAATTCGTTCTACGTAGCTCGTGTTTTAACGTCTCCACGTTAAACTTAATGTGATTGCCGGGGAAAAAATTTCGTTGATGTGCAATGCGGAAAGAATAAATTTCATTTCACCATACTTACTTCGAATTTATTCTTATTTAGAAGATTAAATAAGTAAAACGAAAAATTCTGCGCATAAATAATTTACACGTAAATAAAATTCTGTGCGCGTGTAGCTCTGGAATTTTACAGAATCAAAGTACAATTGAAAATCGT
This sequence comes from Ormyrus thymus, assembly GCA_035582935.1. Classification (NCBI taxonomy): domain Eukaryota; kingdom Metazoa; phylum Arthropoda; class Insecta; order Hymenoptera; family Ormyridae; genus Ormyrus; species Ormyrus thymus. Next base: position 12,325 of record JAWWEM010022934.1, on the reverse strand, counting down.
ACCTGCTTATTATTCATTAAAAGATAATTTTTAAGGAATTATGCTTGATCGAATCTGGATTCACTCCTCTGCATAATGAAGTCTAATAGAGTCTAATTGGACTAGAAAATGTAACAAGATATTTAAGCTCTGTAATTCATCACGTTTTGCACGCTCGATTAAATACTTTCGCAAGCCAAAAATTAAAACCGCTTCGTCGCTCGAATTCGTTCGTCCACGCGTTAATTTTCGCACAGAAAAAGAACGAGCTCAGCGAGTCATCGGGGAGTTCAGCAATTTCCGGGAAATCAGGCAAGGAAGGACTCCCCCGAGCGAAATTTCCCTTCGGCCTCCGGCGCACCGTCAGTAACTCCTCGTTCGCAGTGGCCGGCTGTCGGGCCACCTCGCCTAAAATCCCAGTTTATCGTGCGTCCTCCCGTAACCACGTCCGCGTCGGCTGCATAATGACAGCATAATGAAGGTACATACCGCGCGTCCGTTCTGCTTTCCGCCCTGCGAGCAAGGCGGGCGCGAGATTGCTTGTTTTTGGTCCAAGTTCATTTGCGAGGTATCGGGGTGTACTGCTTGAACGTTCGGGTATTTATCGTTCGTCGGAGCTGTTAATAATAAGAGCAGTTTGTTCGCGCTGGCGGAATTCGGCATTCTGTTTAAATTTTTATCGAACGCTAGATTTTCTGATATATTTTCATTTTCTCGAGATTCTCTCGTTTCAACTTTACTTTAAGATTCTCTTTAAACAGCGAATTAATATATTCCGTGGCAATAATGCGCTTGTAGCTACCCCGTGATCTACTTTATGTGTGCAAAATATTGCTAGAATTTTAGCGATATTGAGTTGATGTCTTCATAAAATGCAGCTCGTATTTGCAGCACGTAAATATAGTAAATTCTGCTGAGAATAAAATGAGATATTAGAAGCTTGATAAAATTATCTACCGAAACGTGTCCTTAATGTTCTTTTTCGAATATATGTAGTTTCTTCCTGTTATTAGAAATTTTAATAAAATTTAATTTTATTAAGAGTTGTATCATTTTATTTAAAGAAGTAAATAAGTTATTATAGTTAAAAAAACTCATTACATTTACGCGTTCTTTGTTTTTCATGTAAACATGTTAAATTTGTAATAAAAAAATTCCAGTTAATGCTCGCATTTATAAAAATACTACTTCTCTAATTGAGAAAAAACATTAGTACTCTTAATTGACATTTATTCTTTTCATTAAATCTATTACGAAAACTCTCTAACAATATACATTGGTTTTACTTTTATAAATATTGAACGAATTAAACTGGGAAGCATTTAAAATTTCATCGATTTTCTAGTTCATTATATTCGACCGATGGATTTCAAGTAAACACAAAATTTCATCATCAATCACCATGTCAGCTGATTGAAAATGAAACCTTTTACGGTTGACCAATTAAACCCTAAAAATACAAGAATTAAATATATTACAATTGCGCAATTACTCTTAACCTCCACAATTTCATTTTCTTTCCGCAATAAAAGAATTTCATATCTGCCATTCCAATAAAACTTTCATCATCCAAGAAATACCGTCCTAGACATAAAATCGCACATCATCATATAAGACACTACCGTGCCCGAAAACTTTCCCCAAAATTTCGGCTCCCCAGAATTTCCCTCGATTCTCCTAAAGTAGAACGCCGCTCGAATTCGAGCTTCTCTCTCCTCTGCTTTTTTCGTCTCTGTCTCGAGTCGAGAGGCCTTAGGCGCGGATGATGTCTGCTATCAGGGCAGTTTCGAGGATTCGCCGCTACCGGTTATCGAGGAATTAAGTGACTGTCGGGAATTCGATGCGAAAAATGAATTTGCCTTTCTTTTCCGAGTATTCGCTTGATGAGGGATTAGTTTCATTCGGTTGGAGGGTTTTTCATATTTGTCGTGAAATGGTTTTTTGATTCCTTAGAATATAGTACTGCAGCTTGTTTCAATTTGTACATACTTTCTTTGTGACAGAATCCGTAAAAAAGGATTTTATACTTTATATTAAAACCGCCAAATCAGCATTATAGCATTGCTAGCAAATCGTAATTTTCATTTTAAATCAAAAAATAAAACAACGAACGATGCGCGTTCTCATTTCTACGTTTTTCGCGCAAAGAAGAAAAAAGTATAGTAACTGATATCCTTTAAAAAATTACTAAACGTAACCTACATATGATAATATTTACGTTTTGACGCACAAACGGCTTGCGCGGTTTTATGAGTTCACTATTACACTGAGAGATAGCAAGTTATTTATATGACAATGGTAGATATATGTAGGTAGAAGTGCAGGGTAACTATAGTCAGACAGGTTGTTGTTATATACTCAATGAAAGAGATTCTTAGTCTTTCTCTTTTTTCGATTTTCTATGAATACAACATCAAATCGTTTTTTCGTGAACGTAAAGAATATCCCGAAATGAATTATTACCAAGATCCAGAGTCAGTTTTAATTCAGTGTTTTTCTCATTAGTACACAAGCAAGTAATTGTGCTTTACGTAATGAAATATGCAAGGATTGGATACACAAAATGCAAGCACATTATCTTGGCAGCATCGCATGCAAAATCCAGGAAATCGAAACAGAAATAACGTAAACTAGCGTGACCGTCCGACAATTATCCACAACTGTCGGCCAGTCGTCATTCTTTCATTCACGCACCCTGATAATAGAGAAAAACACTGCTCATAAAATAATAGCAACATCGAAGCACGCAATCCTTGATGCGACAAACACAAGCAGTAAATGTGTACATTTGAAAAAAAGCAAATCTTTTTTGACGATGAATTGCAGAGATAAGTCATGTCACAGCTATAATTAAAGGTTTGCGTTTAATTATGCATTAAAAAAAGCGATTATTTGCAGTTCAAGAGTACATAATATCCGGAATATTGTTATTTGCATTTTATACGATTGCTCAATCGCATATAAATTATCCGTAGCGCAAATAGTCGGTTTGTAAATTTTCTGTAGAATTTCATGACGTCATACGCAAATCTTGACCCAAAATACCTTGGAACTCTATTTATTTCGACTAAGTTCACACGCCCACAGCGTCAGATAAATAGACTCATTTTTTCTGATTATCCTCAAAACATATATCTCGCGGATAAACCGAAAAGTCCCTCCGCGCAATGACATAATTCAAGCTACGACAGCCGCGTCCTTGAAAGCCGCGCGGAATCCCGGCCGTAGGAGAGGAGGCGGATATCAAAGAAAGCTCTCGGCCACTTATACGCGCGAGCTTTCACGCACCGCGTCTCGCGCTTACGTAAGAGTCGCGCGAGCGCCGCTTTAGACTTTAATTGGCCCGGCGAGCTTTCTCGCGCGGAAGTGGAAGCAGTTTTTGTCCTCGAGGCGATTCCTCGCGTGCGCGAACTGACGCGGAATTAGTCTCAAGGCGGCACGGCGACTTTAATGATAACGGATTTTCGCTGTTTTTGCATTTTACATAAATATTTTTTATCATTTTTTGTTCGTTTTTCTTTTTCTTTTTTTGTTATTGCGAGAAGAGACTTTTTTCCGAGGAATAAAGTTGAGCAAAAAGAAATGTATTTTATGTGTTTTATATAAAATTATATAATAATAGAAATCAATAACCTCTTGACATTATCTTGAATTTAATTCCGCCTGATTCCGAAGTTTTTAATTAAAAAATAAGCTCCCTATTTACATTAGGAAAAATTAAACTTGTTAATCCTCGCCAAGGGAATAAAATGGACCATGTAGAAATTGAAATATATTAAAAGTAAACTCGGCGAAGGAGTCGAGCTTAAAAAGCGAGACTCCTGATAATGCAGCACTCACGCGTCTTTTAATTCCCCGCGCTAATGAAAACTCACTTACCGCAGCTCTGAAACAGCAATTAGTCCCCGGGCTCGCGCGGGGCCGGCCGAGAGCGACGCGACATCGGCCATTTTAATTAGTTCGCTAATTAGAATCCAAAATTTCGTTAGAAGTTGCTCGATACCGAGCTTTTCGCGATGACTTTCGCGGGCGACGGACGTCGGCGGAAGGGGGAGCCTCGCAGCCGGGGGGCCACGAGGTCACTGGGTGAACGACTCGGGGAGGAGCGTCTGGCCTTCGGAGTCGAGGATCGCGATCAATTCGAAATGCTTGGGAATGATAAGCGGGCTCCTTTCATTTCGTTTGATGGCTATTGATTTTGGAAAATTATACCGATTAGGCGGGAGAAGGCTGGTTTGGTAGGGAGCTAGCATTTATTTTTCGAAATCAAGGAGTGTAGTTCCTTGCAGAGGAAAGTGGGACGGCAGTAGTTGATTAAATTTGAATAGCTTGAATGTCACGGTTCGTTTAGGCTAAGGCTCAAAATTTCATTAAATGCTGCTAAAGTGAGTCAAAGGCAATCTTATAATTTACGTGAACGTAGAATTATGCTTTTTTCGAAGTAAGAATATTTTGAAGCGAGTAAACATTAATAAGGTTTTTCGACGAGGCAGAAAAATTTAAGGACGTTTCAAGAATCTTAAGTAAGAATCTTTAGAATCTTAAGATTCGGAATACTTGAGTTATATTCAACTTTATACTTTATCAGGGTTCATAAAGCACGTATTTCATAAAATTTTTTTACTATCAAACTTTAAACAAAGTAAGCTAAAGCTCCTTTGTTGATTCTCAAAAAGAAACTTCTTGCAGTTCATTAGCTCTCCGCCTCACGCATTTTTAATAAAACGCCTCTGCCATGCAAAAATCTAGTCGGCGGAGAAAATGGAAAAAATTTTTTTATCACTCTCATCTTAAAAATAGTCAGCGCAGTTTTATCAAACCGACGTCGAGCTGCAGAGAAGATTGTAGAGAAGAAAGAGAGAGAGAGAGAGCCGAGCTTGTTAGTTCGCTGAACTAAGGCAGGAACTGTAAGTATCGAGTAACTAGGAAAGCACACACCCGAGGGGGTCCTGGATTTTACTTCAGAGGGGACGAGGCGTTCTTTGCAAAAGATGTGGGAAAGCTTGTTCTTGCGCATCGTGTGTGAGGATGACCCGTTTTTCGGAACGCCGCGCGTTATGGTGCGAGTATATTTAAATTAAAGACAACTTTAATTTACGAGAGGGTTTTAGTACTTTATTGGACGTGGTGAAAGATAAAGTAAATCAAAGTATTAGAAAAGTATTTTTTGAGAGTAAGAGTAGGGCGTACAGGAGATGTAAAAAAAGTAAAAGGTGAATAATAGTAATAATAGGAATAAAAGTACGATTTTCATGAGCTTTTATTTACTACTAGAATTTTAATTAAAATCACCATGTTTATAAAATAAGGATTAATGTCAAACGAAAAAATGATTGGAACATGGTTAAACACGATTTATATTCTATATAAGAAGATAATGAATAAATGTATAAGTATTAATTACGGGAATATTAAGAAACTTCGATATTAAACTGAACGCAAACTGAAATTTGTTCCTAAAACACAAAGTTTTGTAATATAAACTTTTCGGAAACAAGCTCTAATCGAAAACTTTACATTGTTTAAAAGAAAATTTATATACGACCCATTTGTCAGTCGATCACGAAAAATCTGATCAGTTTTAATAGATGTGTAATTTAAAATGAAATCGCTGGATCGAAAACTTCGTCTGACAGCGGAGCAGCAACTTTGTGTACAAACTCATCTAATTCGGCTGAACAATTTCGCGAAAACGTGCAACTTAGTTTGCGCGACACGCTGATAATTGAAAAGTATCAGTTATTCAGACAAGACGGAGCGTTACGATTGAAAGCTCCCAGTTTTAGAGCAACGTTTAATTACAAAATTATTAAAATACTTCCCGCGCCGGCTTTAGTTATTAAAAACGCGAAGCCACGCCGCTAATAACTAGTGCTTTACATAAATTTCCATGAAATTCCGCTTAATACGAGAAGCTTCACCGAGAGCTCGTCCGAGCCCTGGAAATTTCGCATGAAATTAAGCGCACCGCCCGGAAAAACACTCGCCCGAGTATTCCAATTTACGCGCGAGAACTCCCCGGCGAGAGGAGCTCCCGCGGCCGAGGAGGCGGAGCGCGAGTCCGTCGATGTGTTTTCGAATTAAAGCCTTCATCCTGAGCGACTCGTCCTCTGGCCGTCGGGCGCTAACGAACGAGGCCGGCGTGATTAGCTCGTCGGTGGGCTCGAGGGCACGGCCGATGCCTCGGCGCTGGAGAATAAGCCCCCTGTTGGCGGCGAAAGCCGCCGCGACGTGAATGGGAGACGTTGGCCGAGTGGATTCGCTGGTGATTTCGGGGGGAAATTCGATAATTGCCAAGGCCTCTAATTTTTTAAAGAAACTCGACTCGCCGCTCGATAATGGATTTTACCGGGATTGCGACGTACAGTCGTTGCTCTTGAATGTCCGCTTTCAGTAGATTTTATTCGAAATTTAAGAAGAAATTTTTTTCTAATATTCACATTTTAGAATGTGCATAATGCATATAATTATTTGAATATTTCGTCTGGATTAATGGAAACGGATGCTATTTAAAAATACAGTAACGAATAAAAGTAACGGATATCCGTTTCCGCGGATTTAAAATCTGCACCTTCTACTTGCACTTAGCCTTTTTCAGGTATTCAAGCGTGATAAGAATGTATTTTATTCGCTGGAAGCCTTTAGCGATCCTTCGGGAATAAAGAGGATGCTCGGTTAAAATTTTTAGAAAAGAAAACTTCCTCCTTCCTTAAGAGAGTTTAAGCGCACTTAAGGATAGTAATGTGTCAAGCGCGTAATTGACTTTTTAACACTGAGTTAACTTCGTAATTTAAGGTGCATTTAAAATCTTCAAGTCAATCTTGGCTGCTAAATATTCATATTTAATGTTTCACTATCGTCGTATACAGAAAATTGGTACATTCTATCAGTTCCTAAATAATATTATTCTATCATTTTCACAGAATATAAAAAATGAATGTTCCTTAAATACATGAAAGCTTTTTAATAGGAGTTTAAAGAACGCACGATTAAAGTAATACAGTCACAAATAAAGATTCAAAGTTCGATTATCGAGTGACCGACTTCTTTGGAGGACTTGACTTCAAAGCAGATCCACTGCAGCCGTCGGCAGTTTTTCTCGGGGCTATACGGTAATATCGATCTTGCGGCTCGTTCAACTTTTCGACATCGGAGAGAGCAAGTCGAAGACCTGGGCGAAATTCTCAACAAAGCGCGTACATATTGAATTCAAATAACATCGATAACGCGGCTGCACTCTTTTATATATATAGACTTTCTCTCAGACCAATTTAAAATTCTAAAGCGTCGAAGCTTCCGCGAATTTTTCTGCCGGGGAGATATTTTCCTTATTGAAATGTTTCCTTCTTTAAGGGATCTTTTAAATCGTTGAGGCGAGCTAAATTAATTTGATACTATTTCTGCGGGGAAGGATAAAAAACATCCTGTTGAGTTTTAATGATATTACTTTTTAGTTGGAGTGTGTTCTCTTGCTAAAAGGAAAATGTGAAAATACTTGGCGTTTGTACGAGCCAAAGAAACGTAGCGGGGTAAATAAAAATAGCTTCAGTTTTGATGTAATTATTTTCCAAGTATACTTAATAAAACGATGAGATTGGTTGAAAAATCATGGCAAGTTTAATTTTAGAATTTTACTTTGTTTTAAATTTTGTTATATCAAATTTCTTTCGTTAAGTAAAAATATTTACACGAAAGTCGCACGTTTCATTGGCAGCCCTTTCATCGGCCAATAAATACCTCCACTCTATCTCCACGTCGACATTTCTCTCCCGCACGTCTTATCCACCTCAGATAATCCCAAAGTCTTCCCCGGCAAGCGTCCGTCTCCCCCTCAATCCAATGCATCAAAGCGATCCTCGCAATTCCGCGGGATATCGGCCCTCAGCCGGCGCCCCAGCTCATGCATACTAAAGGTCAATTTTTCACCGCTTCTTGTTGCAGCGGTCAGAAGCAATAGTGAGGAAAATGGCTACGGGCTTCCCGAGCGCTCAGCAGAGAAAGCTTGGACCGGCGCCGATCGCGTCCTTCGAGGACCTCTCCGACGAAGTCGAGAACGTAAGTTTCGGCGAGGCCGATCCGTCACCTGGCTCCCCTCCCCCGGAGGACGCAAATGGCGCGGATTAAGCGCCGGGGAAACGAGAGATCGCCCGAGATATCGCGCTCGGGGAAACTTGGCCTCGACTTTTCCTCGCGGGCCGCTGGGGGAAGTTTTTTTCTTTTCTTCCGATTTTTATGCGCGGGAGAGAGAAAAGTTTGCTCGGTCGAACGGCGAACGTTTCAAGGTGGATACTTTGGCCTGCGTGGATTTTAGGCGGATAAGCTTTATTCGCGATTGTTTGATAATTCTGAAATGTTTGACAAAGCTTTTTAATTCAGAGTATCTTGTAATCTTGTAATAGTTAATATTCCTCGATAGAATAACTGATACTACGTTTGATAAGCTTTTGATTTTAAACGAAAAAGAGCAATAAATTAGATTAAATCGTTCAACTTTCAAGAAAGGATCAACGACGTTTTTTTCGAGATAAATTTTTCATCGTAGAAAATAGAGTTTCGTACAAACTTTCGCAATACAAAATAATCGAATGCTCGAATAAAAAGTAAGTAAAATAGAATCGTTCTTTCCGAAATCGGGGAAAATCAGTTTCGCAGGAGTAGATATTGAAAAAGACCTCGTTATGTTTTCTTTACAGCATCGCCCGGTTTTCCTCCTAACAGATCGGAAGTTGGCTCGCGGAGAACTTTTTAAGCGATACCAACTGCGCGAGCGAAGTTGGAATGAAACCGTTCGATCAGATAAGAAGTTGCAATTTTCAGTTATGCCTTCCCTTAAATCACGCTAACTAAAGTGCCGTCTATACGCGCGCACTCGATACCCGCCGGCTAAACTATACCACCAGAGGGCTTGACAACTTTTAATAATTCAAACTTTTCCTACGCGATCAAGTAATTGCCGGCACGAGTAACGGGGTTCGCGATTAGGGAATGCAAGAAACGCGCGCTGCCTAGTTTTAATTGAGCGATCTCGGGGCGTTTGACGGTGAAAAAAACAAAGTGCGGAAAACACGCGACACTAATTGCTCCTTTGATAGCCGTGATTAGTTCTTCCTTTGTTTTGGGATTCTGAGAGCGGCGGTCTTTAATTTACCGGCCCGAGAAATTCCCTCGGTGAATGCGGGTTACACCACTCTGGTTCATAATGCGAATAATTTATCGCTTGCAAGCACTGCAATTGTCTACTCGAATGCTATTGTATCGAAAGTATTGTTAATAATTATTTGTGCAAGAGTCCGGATTGTGAGGCACCGAATGATCGATTTAATTGAATGTTACGTCTTATCATATTGAGCTTATTTATTACATCGAAATATAATTGCAAATTACGAAAGAGCTTATGTAATTGAGTAATTTATTAATATATTTATTTGAATTCGTTATTAAAAAACAGGTAAATTCTTTATACTGCTATATTTAAACTCGATTTTTTAATCAGTTACAAATTTTATCTCTATCGATTTTTTTACCTGCATATTATACTTTAATTTCAATTGAACGGAATTTCCCGATCGCAATTCGAGTAATAGCTTTAAATTGTTCGCAAAGGGCAGGTGATTTAAAATAATTAAATCACGCTCCGAGTGTCTCGATAATATAAATTAATTAAATCCAGAGCAAAGGAAGATATTCGAGAGCAAAAAACAAAATCCTGAATCCAAACGAACTTCCGCCCACGAAGAATATCGCCACCTCGTCTGAAATCCGCCGACCCAATCAGCGTCAAGTCCAATACTTCCCGCTCGATCACGTGCTCGTTATAATTAGTCGCGGGAAAATAACCCCCTCCCAACGCGACATTGACTGGCGCGTCTGCGAGAGACGGCCGCCGCTGGGATTATCGATAAAGAGGAGAGAGAGAGAGAGAGAGAAAAGAAAACAGTTGGGAAAAACGTTGGCGGTGCTCGGCAGGGTGGTGAGGCGGCGACGGTGACGCGGATGCCGGGCATCGTGGAGGTGACGACGCCAGTGACGCCGGCGAGCTCGCTCAAGACCCCGAGCACGCCGCGCATCGACATCAGCCGCGCCAGCAGCTCCTCCCACCACGAGGAGGACAGCAACTCGCGCGAGTCCACGCCCGAGAAGGAGCTCCTCGCAGGTGAGATGCTCGGCTCGTCTGATTTTCGTATGTAGTTAACCTTTTGGTTATCCGTGTTGGCTACGTTCTCTGTTGGGAAGTCGCTTTTACGGCGTGACGGTTAAGGAGTTTTTGCTGATTGTTAATCTTCGTAAAATGTTAAATACATCAGTTTTGAAGAGTTTAGTAGATTACGCTCACTTGGGCGATCGTATGATTTAAAAATGAACTATTTTTACAATATGACTGAAAAACAGAAAGGAATAATTGGACTTACTGTTTTTTCTAAATTTGCAGTTCGAAGCAATAAGGTTTTTCTATCTACGTCCTCGATAGATATTTCATAAAGCCAATGTTTTTGCTGCAACGTGATTGCGGTTATATCAGTTTCATTAATCGACTAATGTTTTATTTATATAGAATGAAACCCCCGCGAATTCGAAACCTGTTGTTATTATTTCGATTAAGATGTTCGTAATCGATTGCGCAATCTCAGCTTTGATTAATAAAATTTACGTTTATGTATATAGATTTTGACACGTGATAAATAATACAATTCTATTTAACTGAAGTTATTACAAAAACGGGTTATATAAATTGAAAACAGAATAAACTGCAGAGTCAATGATATGATTAAAATACTATGTATATTGGATAAAAGTAAATTGAATAAATCGATTGAATTAATATTTACTGTATGAAAACTTTATGATGTCAATCACAGAGGATATTTGTGAACATTTTAGCTATACTATAATTCTCTGCAATTAATATAATTAACAATATATATACAATTCTATAATTTTACTATAGTCACAATGCTTACCTAAGCTTCTTTTTCTTTAAATTCTTTAATAAAAAAATATTCGCAAATATTAAAAATGGTTTAATAAAGTATTTCCATTTATGTAACGTAGAAGTAATAGACTTTAAAACGCTGACAGTCGTCATTAGGGCAAAAAAGTAATAGATGCCTGTCATAATGGTAAGACCATTATCTTCAGATTTATCTTTCTCTTACCGACCAAGGTGGAGGTCTTTAAGGAAACTTTACCCATCATCTCATGCAAAAGACAAAGCATCCGGTTTCAAAGATCTCAGAAATAGCAGACTTTATAGACCTGCAAATATTTTACTTGAAAAACCAGAAAAATTGTATTTGCGGCTCGAGAACGTAAAATTGTGTAAAAAGTAAAAAAGAACCTTTTTTTTACTTTATTTATAAATCCGTGTAAAGTAACTTGAAAAATATAGTCGAAAATTCAAAAAGTCCCTTTGATTTTTTTGTAAATCGATTAACAATGTGCTTTTAACCCGGACAGACTATAGCGGATATAAAACGCCGGGCAGATTCACTTTTTGTTGCATAAAAGCTCCGTGAAAAAAATATCGCTCACTTGTGCGAATTGTTTTCAATCATCGTCATCCTTGGCTGTCTAGAGAAATACATAAAACTGCGCAAAAGCCTGTCAAATGTTTTTTAAACAAAAATCATCCGCCAGGCCTGGCATTTTCCATAAAATACTTTTTCGCGCCAACCCTCCTTCAATCACAAACCGCAAAATGAAGAAAACGCCAGAGAATCCACCGGGCTTCCCGCTCCGCGCCGACAGTCGACCATTCCCGACATTGTCACGTCTGCCGTCCGCAGGAAACACGCCCCCGGAGGGATGCAAGCTGCAGCTCGGCTACAAGGAGGACGCCCAGGACCTGCGCTCCTCGACCGAGGAGCTTGACCTGCACGACCCGGTGCACGAGCAGGACCTGAAGCGCGAGGCGAAGCGGGCGCGCAAGCGGGCCAAGGAGCTGCACGACGGCACGCAGTCCGAGCACGGGATCAGCATCAGGGTGCAGAGCGAGCGCGAGCGGAAGGACAGCAACTGCAGCGAGATCATACTGCTCAACATCAGCGGCAGGACCTCCAGGCTGTCGTCCGTCGGCAGCCAGGGATCCGGCGTCTCCGGCGGCGCGCTCTCCGTCGTCTCCGCCACCTCCTCCAGGTGAGTTGTCGGCGAGGCGCGGCCGATTGCTTCTTCCATGCCCTTGGGAATTGTTCCATATGTGAAAGATTTGTTAATTGTCGGTCGTGTGGGTTACATTTCGTTTTTTGGATAAGAAGAATTAATGCTATTGTTGTTGATATGGTTTTTTTTCTTTTTTGCACTGAAAAAAAAGATCAAAAGATTCTGTTATAGAAAAGGACTATGTTTGTTA
>JAWWEM010022894.1:0-19244 GCA_035582935.1 Ormyrus thymus | reverse complement strand
AGTGTCAAAAATAGGGGTTTCCATATGAAAAAAAAAGTTGACCTTGAAATAACCTTCAAGGTCAGTCTCAAGGTCATATTCAAAGTCACCAGTCAATTTCTCGTTGAAAGTTCAAAAAGTTGATTTTGAGAAAACCAAAGTTAAAGATTATTTCATAAAACAACTTTCATGCAATACTCCTTCATGTTTCTTAGTGAAGTTTCTGAAGGTTTTTGATACTTTTTTTGACCGTGGTATAGCTTCGTCTGCTTCTCTTGTGAGGATTGCCTTTGCTGCCTCTACGCGTGCCTCTTTTTCTGGCAAAACTCAACATTCTGCTTGATTGCTTGATGGCTTGATTTCATCTCTGAGTTTTTAACAAATCATTATTGAACTGGGAAACAGCATGCACAACTGCTCAATTTTTTATTAACAAGCTGTAGAATGAACTAGCAATAATTTTCCATACTGACTTATTGTATCAACAGGTATCTCGAATGGATTTTTTAAATCACTCTCAGAATTGTCAATTTTTCTTTCTTTCACCATACACCATAACTTTTTATTGGATAATAATTTATATTTACTGGCATTATTTTGAAGGAGATAGAATGTGTATCAGTCAAGGAGAAAAGTAAAGAAACAGTAATATCCGGTATACTGTGTATGTGCCACAACATTAGGGTATATTCTCATTGACATCGAATCCTGACGGCTGCTTGCTCGTCATAGACGTCACATACTTCGTATATCATAGCAAATTTCGTATAATAGAACAGAAAACTTCAGAAGTAAAACGTTATTTATTTTTAGAAAATTCCATTACAAATTCCTATTTTTTTGTTTATTATTTAAAACATAAGCATTGAAGTTTTTTATTTTGATTCTAATGAATGCTTTCACACATTCTTGGATACTTCTAGAACACATTTCTGAAATAAAAAAAGAGTTTTTTGGGGATTTCTGACTGCACCGTACCCTTAAACTACGATTACAATTTTTATTTGAAAATTTTTAAATAAAAAGTATGTCGTAACTTATAGGATACTTATTGGTATTTAGTTATCTTTGTGTGGATTTCATAAGTTTTTCATGATGCAAAAACTAATAATATCTGAAATAAATATTTTCGTAGGATTCCACTGGTTTCTTTTAACTGGAATCTTGATGAAGAAGGTAAATATTAATAAGAAATAAATCATCTAAACCATAGTAGTGATCAAGTTAAAGACAATACATAACGTTAGCTAAACTATTTACTTAATATTCCCGGTTTACAGTTGAGGTTTGTCTGTACATAATACACAGAGACCCACGTACATAAAATATATTAAAATATATATTGTATATTCAATATATCTGCCTATATTATATAGTTGTAAGAAGATGTTGACCGATCAGATAGCCTCGACCCATCCTCGATCCATCCACAGTGACCCATCCTCATGGCCCATCCTCAAATACCTATTCTCGATCCACCCTCAATCTACGATTTTCATCCATCCTTAGTAACCAATATCCATCTTCGTTACTTTCTACTTATACTAATTTTTTAAGACAACAAATTAGTCAGTTGAAAATAGAATATTGAAGTGAATTGCAAATAAATATTATCCAAATAATAATTATACTATAATAAATAATAATTATACTAACTTAATTTTTTCGGACATTAAATAAAAATTGTTTTTTATTTAAAAATTAGATATACATAATCTTAAAATTTTAGATATTTACGTCGTTTAGAGCTGCCCATTAATCAAAACTTTTGTTACTTAGAGCTGATACAAATTTAAGTTTTTAAATTAAGTTTTAAAAAAACATAATTGCTCTTTACAAGGTTGCTATCTAATTAGTCTCCTGCCGGAAAATAGATGCTTCTAGCTGTCATGGGCCAGAATGGAACTATTTGGTGCGCTTCTTTATTACGCGTACCGAAGTTAGAGATAGCCCTTGGGGCACCTTGAGACTATTAAGATCCCGAGAGAGAACTTGCTCCATGGTATATGTGGATACCCTCAGGGCAGACCTGGGGCCGCCAGGCTCGAGGGCAAAGCCGTGGAAGGCGTGGTGCCGACCTCCATGTGTCTCAGAACTGGTACAGTTTTTACTGCACTAAGACCGTTTCGAGCCTCTTCGACCGCGACGTATGACGCTGCGCTCATAAAATCGTACATGTATTTTGAACTCTTTTAAGGAACATTCTATATTATTCTAATCATCTGCAGGATTAAAACCTCGATATAAAATAATGTTAGAAATGGTAACCACAAAATAATAATTGTAAAATACGAGGGCGAAGTAATTCGACCGACTCGAACGTCTGGCCTACGGACGGCGCACAGTGAACTTATAGTTTTTTCGTTATTTACAAAAAACCTATTTTTCTTCGTCACTTCGGACCGAGTTCAATGACCCAGAAAGGTGTCTTAGAATTTTGTTCGCCATGTAACGAAGGTATTGCTACCTGTGAGCTAACACTAGCTTCGTTACTTACGAAAAGCGCGTGTGACGAAAGTAGCCAGGTGAGTAATCCGCGGAGCTTCCCCTCTCCCGCGAGCGATCGTTGCTAAGAGCAACGCATGCTAGCCCGCGCACGCGAAACTCGTGCTAGCCCCACGTTCCTCACTTTCCCTACCTTTCTCTCGGTTTTCCAGCGGCGTTAAACAATCGGCACTTGGCTGCCAATCGACAGTTCACTTGGTAACTGAGCCAAGCCTTTGAGAAAAGACGGATTAGTGCGTAAATTGAACGCAACCACCTAGTCATTTGAACTCCCATCCTAGACCTGAGTATCCTTCAACCCTGCGGACTAGCAAGTTTAGAAAATACATTATACGAGATTTATAGAAAACACTAAAGTCCGATTCGGTTATATTTATTTGTTTCAGAGCGCAGCGAAGCTCCCGCTAGAGAAATCCGCACTTGTACATATATATTCTTATTATTTTTGTTAAGAAAATATCATTAAAACTTATGCAGTGAATTGCTAATTAATTTGTAAAACCTAGATCCTAAATGGCATTTCCTTCAGTCGTGAATTCCATAAAATTGCTTACTGAACAATTATCTGATCGTAGTCGCCTGGCGATAAAGAAACTTACTAACTTGACTTACTAATACATTATTTAAATACAGTGACAGTTTCTTATAAAATTCAAATGTTTAACAGCAAAATAGTAATGTATATAGTAGTATCTAAAGTTAAATAAAACACTATTTATCTATTTTTTGCAACCCAGTTTTTAAGATTTTTCTTAATTGTTACATAATACTTTTTTTTTAATTCATTAGCTAGAGGGTTATGTGTTCTAATAACTATGACATAACTGCTTGTTCCCAACTCAGGCATGAAATGCCCCTCATTTCACGCTAGAAAGTAGCGTAGAAAATCGAGCATTTCAATCGTTTGACAAAAGCGAAAGTTCCCTTTTTTTATTTTTTAAATTAGTTTTTTTTTATTTTTTTCCACTTCTTTAAACTATTTTGTAGGATTTCTGTGTACGATTTGAAATGCACGATCATCTAACCGACTTTCTAACACCAAATGAGGGCTTTGCATGCCCTCGTTGACAAAAACACGATGTGTAACACGAGCAGAAAAACTATTTCAGACTCGGGTGAGGTATTTTCAGCACTCGTCTCTGACAAACCTGTGTAAAAGCTCATTGCTGGTAGACCTCGGTCCTGATTCTCTAAGCATCTCGAACGTGACAAGCACCGAACCCGACATACAGGCTATATCGCGGGTATGTTTCGAAACGGCAACAGTAAGTAATTTGGCTGTTGAACAAAATGCTTTGGGACACCGTGTAGTAGTATACCTGTATACATAATTGAATAAATAGATATACGTCAAACGTTATTTCAATCTGAAATTAGCTGTAGGGTATCCCAAAGCATTTTGTCCAGCTGCCAAATTACTTACTGTTGCCATTTCGGAACATACGCGCAGACATAGCCTGTATGTCGGGTTTGATGCTTGTCACGTTCGAGACGCTTAGAAAATCAGGCACTATCTGGAAGGTTGCTGATAGAAGACCTATGTGAAAGCTCTCTGATGGCAGAATTGCGTTGAAGGTCGCTCGTAGCAGATCTGTGTAGAAGGTATCTCGTTTAATTGTATTTTTACTACCCAACTTTGGGAGGTTGACGAGCAGAATGAGCAGGGGGGCTACCTCCCTCGTATATATATTATTATTATACAATTGTAAGGATAAATTCAACCTCCCCGACCTCGCCTCCCGTTAACACTAACAAGGAGAGTGCACCAGATTCGGGCGACAGATCTGACCCAAACTGGTGCAAATGTTTCCACCTACCCGATCGATGAACTTTGTGGAGTTCTAGAGCCTAACGCTTCCCCAGACTCCAGATATTCCAATTAATGGGTGTGATCGGCACACTGTCCCTTGGGCTGGACGATCACTACTTATTCTTGTTATAATACTTAAAAACCTGGATTATCCGCTTCCTACAATCAAAGTATATATGTTACATATAAATCATGCTAAATTCAAGCCTAAATAGCTTAATTTAAAAATTTAATGTATCAGAAATATGCTTAAAAAATCACATTTATAGTATTATCCTGATTTAATAAAAAATGTTGTATAAATTATTCAAAAAATACGTACCTTTACTTTACTTGACTGTTTTCCTATTGTTAATTGTCTTGCAATTGTGTTTTTCTTCTTGAATTAATAACAGGAACGCCTGAAAAATATAAATAATCACAAAGAATCAATTTTTTCAATTTTAATTTTAACATTTGACTAATTATCTAACTAATTGGGTTTCTTCCATTACAGCATACATTTATACTATTCATTTTCTAGCCTTTATTTATTTATGAATTGTTTAAAAATGATACATTTTTATACAATCAGATCACTCCATGCATTAATGGACTAAATACATAATCGTAAAAACTAAAACAAAATTCTTTCTTGCACCACGTGCATCTAATAAATGCAAGCAAATTGCAGCTGCGTTTTCTGCTTAAATGAAAAACAAGCTTCACTTAAGTTGCATAAGACTTCTCTGTCTGTTACAAGATTAGCCGCATAACAAGAATATTGGATGGCATATCTGAATACTGGTGCTGACAGCTGCATGTGAATTATGGCATGAATTCTGATGGTATCATCTCTAAAATTAATCTGTCGTCCTGCTTGAATCAGATAAGTTGCATTTTGTTATCTTTCTATAAACTGATTTTTCTGTGCACGTAGAATTTCCTTCTGTTTGGAACATATCAAACAGTGTAGCTTGAGATTGCCCGCTCCAGGAGTCTAAACTTAATATTAAGTGCTCGTCTCTGACATATGGCTGTAAAACATCTTCAAGGTATTGTTTAAGAAGATTTGATGTCAATTGGCCGGACTTTGAACAGGTAATTTTTACGTTCTTATAGAATTCCTGCATTTCATTGATTTGTACTTGAACTCTTGAACTAAATTTTGTAGAAACTTTTTGAAGGCAGATGTAAACTTGAGGCAATAATCTTCCTGATGCTGCAATCGGATACTGGCCAGTGTAACTGTGTACCACTTTACTGAAATCACCAACAAACACTTCAACTATTTTTTGCCCAATATGATCCAAGGTACGTTCAACATTTGATCTATATTCGCAGCCCATTTGGTCTGAGTTAATCACAAAATTCAAATTGTAATTTAATATTAAATTTTTAATATTATTTTGAAAATTTTCAGCATTTTTTTGCAACTTTTCAAGGTTTCTCATTTCTCTAGTTTTCACATATCTAGTGACTTTTCGTTGGTGAATCCTAAATTCTCTTTTGAAACTCTTAATCTAAGAAAATCAGGCTGTAAAGTAGAAAGCATCCGACAAGTATTGTTGAGCTGCCTGCATAGCACATTGCTGAATGTTCCTCGTTGTCACAGGTATTTTATCTGTACGTGATTCACAAAATCTGTTATATACCCACTCCTTCATTAAATTACATTTATAATATTTTGTTCCACCTTGTATAACATCCTTCTTCCATCTAGAAAGATCATCCATTCTAGTTAACGCAGAACCTGTATGTACTTTTAAAGTGGAAAATTTCCATTTTGGATGTTCCTAATGGAGATTGATGATTTTAATTTTTTTTGTAACGAAACAATATTATATTTAGGTTTAAACAATTTTAAATTTAAACTTTTTTTCTTCCGACACATAGTCTTAAATAAAGGATTCTTTGCTTGCTTGCAATGAATCATCTAAAATAGTATTTAAATTAAAATTTAATAATTTAAAAGTAATAATTTTTCTATTAAAAAATTTATTTAAAATGTAAGTTATTTAAGTAATTTTATTGGATTAACTTTCTGATTCAAGGTATTCATTATCAATAGAATCCTGAAGAGTCATCGGTTCATCCAGCTCATTTGACAAAAATAATTCTTCATCTTCAAGTGTTGGACAGTAGACCTCTGAAGTTATAGCTAAGTTTATTATGTTAATACAATTTTCAAGTTAAAAATATACAGCTTGCAAGGCCCTGCTGTCATTATTGGCCACGAAAATTACTTTTGACAATCAGTAAACGAGAAGTTACGTAAGCGTTCTCAAGTTCTGTTTTAAGGAATTGGATTCAGTTTTACACATGAATAACGTTTAGGAAATCCCGGAATATACCATTAGATGTCTTTATACATAAAAATATATCTTATGTATGTTTCTGGGATTTTTCTAGAATGAAACCTAATGCAAAATCTCGGAAACTAACAGTGCATCCATTGATGTTAGTATCCGGGACATCAGCTAATACAAAAAGCGTCCGCGCGACTTAGCCGATCCGTACAGAGTGTAAAAAATGGGCCACCGCACCGTCTAGCAGATCCATGGAAAATGATGCCGGAGCGATCGCGAGCTTGCGATCGCTCTTCCGCCTTCATGAACCGCGCTTGGGCACTGCCGCTCATCGTTGCTTGCGAGCGCCGCGAGTTAAAAGGAGGCTAGGTTGCGGCCGTGCGCAGCAAGTTCGATGCACGAAGCTGTAGTTGTCGTCGAGGCTACTGTAGGTGATGGATGCCAGGCAAGTTTATTAATTGTTCCATCTTCTATAATAAAGCTAATGAGCTGGTCTCGCTCGCGTCTCAAATTTTGTTTCAAATGCTGCACTCGACGAAATGGATGGAGAGCGGAGCTGCGGATTCGACTGCGAAGACTTCGCCTCGCTGCAATGGGAAGAACAGTTCAGTGTCTAAGAGTCTGATTTTCTCTCGGCTCCGTCTACAGCTGCAACCCAGCTTACAACCCAGATGAGAATCTCACTGTAGAGTCTCTTATTAGTGGAATTGTAGTTTATAAGTCGTGTGGTAATCGCAAACTTTCAGCCTGCTTTCCTAACCTCTCTTCCTTATTTATGTTATATTGTGAGGGGCACTCTCTCCCTACGATAGATAAGTGCACTCTCTTTTATTCTTTTTCTTTAAGATACTAATTCTTCTTGTGTCTCTAGGTGTTTTTGTCGCTAAACGGGGCCTCTCCTTCTGAAAACTGTGGTAAGAAGCTGGGAGCTGCATCTTATCCAACAAACTGTACGGGTCAGTCCGAATTTTTAAATATATTGGAGATAATACTACATAAGTTTATTAAAATATTTGCAACATATGTCAACAATATTTATTTTGAACTTATTTGTTATACTTCGTGTAAGATTTATATTTTATTATAATGAAACTTATCATGAAATAATATAAAATAATTTTGAAAAGATTTTACGGGATGAAAATAGTCTGAAAATATATTTGCCAATATTCTTATTGATTGAAATGTTACTACAATATTGCTCATTAAAATATGAAATCGACATATTGCTAGAAAATTGCGGTAATATTGTTGAACAATACATTGGAAAGAAGTATTGGTGTCACATTGCTCCATTATCTGTGAGAAACATTTAAGACCACAATATTGTTTTAATATTAGCTCAATTTAACGCAACAATAATCTACAATAGAATATTGATGTAATATTACTTTGATATTGTTTGGCGAAGTCTCAGATGGCAATATTGTCAATAAATTACTGCAATATTACGGAATCAAATTTTAAA
Source organism: Ormyrus thymus (assembly GCA_035582935.1). Taxonomy (NCBI): domain Eukaryota; kingdom Metazoa; phylum Arthropoda; class Insecta; order Hymenoptera; family Ormyridae; genus Ormyrus; species Ormyrus thymus. The sequence goes on along the minus strand of JAWWEM010022894.1, from coordinate 11,194 downwards.
TGCACATATTGCACAAATATTGATACAAGATTGTCTGAAAATACATTTTCTAACATTATTATTGAAATGTTGCTACAATATTGCTCAATAATATTGCTCAATCACGGTAACGTTTTCGAATAATGCATTGGGAAACGATATTAGTGTCATATTGCTTCAATATTTGTGAGAAATACATAGAAGCACAATTTTCTGTTAATACTGCCTCAATGTAACGTAACAATACTCTGCAGTAGAATATTACTGTTGTATTCTTTGATATTGTTTGGCGAAGTTTCAGATGGCAATATTGCGAATAAATTAACACAATATTACAGATTCCAATCTTAAACGCCTATTTTGAACAAATACTGACACAAAATAGTGTGAAAATACATTTTCTAACATTATTATTGAAATGTTGCTACAATATTGCTCAATAAAATATTCAACCGAAATATTGCTAGAAAAGTGCAGTAATATTGTCGAACAATGCATTGGAATACAATATTGGTGTCATATTTCTCTAATGTTTATGAGAAATGCGTAAAAGCACAATATTGTTTTAATATTGTGGTGTACGCGGCCAGTCGCGGTAAGCGTTGGAGAAAAAGCGTGCACGTATGAGTGTGAGCGCGAGCTTCGACACCAAAGGATTCCGCGTGTACGTAAGGCCGGGAGTGGGGCACCGGTCAGAGACAGACGCCATCACGCGAGCTAAGCAATCACATGTAATTTGTAATAGTAATAAAATATCAGCAAAGCAGCCTGTGCAGTTTCTACCCTGGTGTTTTCCATCTCCCGATCACACACCCACGCTACCACCAAACACGTCAAATATTATCTCAATGTAACGCGACAATGCTCTGCAATACAATATTACTGTAATATTAAAGATTCAAATGCACATTTTTTCACAAATATTGACACAATTAGTTTATTCGTATATTTGCCAACATTATTATTGAAATTTTACTACAATATTGCTCAATATAATATTAAACTGGAATATTGCAAGAAAATTGTAACAATTTTGTCGAACTATATATTACACAGCATTATGTTTGCTATATTAGAAGAATATTTACAAGAAATATAATAATACATTGTGCAACAAGGTGAAAAGGCAAGCTATTTCTAGCGAGGGTGTGGTGTTTCGCACTAGCCGGAATCGAGGGCACCGAAGGCGTAATAGAGAACGAGTTTAGTCATTTCCTTGTGTGTTAAGGGTAGGGTACAGTCAGAAAAATGTTCTTTATTTTAAATTTTTCATTTGTAGAAATATATATATTTTTATGTTTTAGTTACATAAAAATTAAGAAAGAAAAAAATTTCAGCTCATTTCAAATCAAATTTGAAAGAGTTTTCTTTAAAAAGTCATCCAATTTTAAATATCACCAAAAAATTGACATTTTTTCATACGGAGTGCCAAAACCACAACTTTGTTCCTGTACTCAAAAATGCAAGTTAAAGACCTTTTTGAGTCAGTAAAACAACAAAAAAGTAAAAAAAATGCTATATTTTTAACAATATCATTTACAGTAAAAAATTGAAAAATTATTTTAAGGAAAAAGCCTCTGTAACCTCTTTATAAACATAATAACCAAGGTTGCTGATACTTTTTGTGATTGCGATATGCCTTTCTCTTCTGCTTCTCTGGTGTGGATTGCCTTTGCTGCCTGCGCGTGTCTCTTCTTCTGGTAAAATCATTACGCTGCTTGCTGACTTGATGGCGTGGTTTCATCGCTGAGTTTTTAAAATTCCATTATTGACCTGGGAAAGAGCATTTATAATTGCTATTTCAATTCTTTTATTAGACATGAACACTTCCTTTGGGCACTTTTTCCAAAAAAGTGAATGTAAATTTTCATTTGCATTTTGTGTCTTGCCTCTTACACAGTGCATTAACAATTGTTCATTAGAAGGTCTTATTAATTTTTTCCACTACATAATCACAAAGATGTTTGACTGTGATCGCGGGATTAAATGTTTTTGAATAAATTCTTCCAAGCTGCAGAATGAACTAGCAAAACTTCTCTTTGCTTTTTTAAATCAATTTCAGGATTGTCAATTTTTCTTTATTTCACTATACAGCAACTTTTTAGTTGCACATTCCTCTTGTTTGTTCTAGTTTTTGTTGGATAATAATTTCTATTTACTGGCATCATTTTGAAACAAATAGAAAGATGTATCAGCCATGGAGAAAAGTAAACAAACAGTAGCAGCCGATATAATGTGTACGTGCCATACCATAACGTTAGGGTACATTCCTCATTTTTATGAAATTTCATTAAAAATTTGTTTTTTTTGTTTTATTATTTAAATAATAAGCATTGAAATTTTTTATTTTGAGTCTAATGAATGCTTTCACATAGTCCTTTGATACTTCTAGAAAACATTTCTGAAATAAAAAAAAAATTAGTACCCGACCCTTAAAGGTAAGCTGACTATTCGAGGCAGTGTCTCCAGGCTGAGACGTCTCTCCAGGAATCAACAACGAGGATCAACAAGATTGAGTATAATATTAAGATAGATTTTAAGTGTCAGGTGGGTATCTGCTCAGGGTATGGTCTGGGCCCTGGATGGGACTCTCCAAGATACATAAGATTGCTAACGAGCTTAAGTGACTCGCGAGCCTAAGACATTCAGACTGGCCCGGGCCATCTGTACTGTCCCAATATATAATGTTTCTATAAAAAAGTGACTAATATATACTAGCAAATAACATTAAATATTTATTGGTTTCATAAAAAGTTATCTTTATTTTTTAATGAAACGTTCTACAGAATATGGGTTATTCTATTCTAAGGGGTCAAATTCAAGTTTTGAAATGATAAAAAATAAAGGTATTTATTTTTAAAATTTGACTTAGTTATTTTTATGGTTATGCCTAATAGAACAATATCCCAAAGTAGCCGAGCTCTCCCTACATTATTACCAGAAAAATTGATAGCTAAAAAAACATACTGATCCAGGGGAATTACTTTTATTCCACGGGAATTATTTATTTTAATTATACTTGCTTAATATATTATTTTCTAATAATATTTATGTTAAACAAAGATTTTAAACGATCTACGCTATTTTATAATTAGTTATTGCCCTGTATGGATGAATTTTTAAAAATAAAAATCGATGAATTACTGCAAAAATATGTATTTTTCAACATTATCAAAAAGTAACAAAATTAAATAAAATAACAAAGTCAAATATAAAATTATGATGCAATCTTTGATTTCGCTTCATTAATTTGTGATTGTTTACAAAGAGACGCAACAATGTGTTTATTCCTATTCAAAGAAGTTTACTTGCAAATAACCTTGACAATCGACTTCATGGTCAAACTGAAGATCACTATTCGATTTCCCCAAAAAAATTAAACAACTTATGTTTTTATACTTCTTTTTATTTAGGCATTCCCAAGCGAGTTATTTAACTGTGAAAGTTAAAATGGGTCACCTTGTATGTATATATGTATATATATTTATATTATACTGCTACATTAATGAGTAAATAATGGTAAACGATGAAGTTTTATTTCAAGTATGTAAAAATTATGAGCAGTATAATGTTACATATTATATTATCTAAACATATATTATTTGCTTAGTTTATGTTATATATAGTAGTAAACAAGGAGAGTGCATCAATGATTGTCCTCATTTAATAAAAAATAATAAGTTCTATAAATTATTCAATAAACACGTACCTTTACTTTACTGGACTTTTTTCCTATTGTTAATTGTCCGCCAATTGTGTTTTTCTTTTTGAATTAATAACAGGAACGCCTGAAAAATATAAATAACCACAAAGAATCAATTCTTACCATTTTAATTTTAACATTTGATTTAATAATAATTATATTTATCTAACTAATTGCGGTTCTTGCATCACAGCATACAATTATACTATTCATGTTCTAGCCTTTATTTATTTATGAATTGTATAAAAATAATACATTTTTATACAATTCAATAAAAATGATACATTTTTATACAATAAGATGACTTCATTGTAAAAGTTTCCCATTGTAAAAGTTTTAAATGTTGCGAACACATGCAGCTTGAAGACAGCTCATTAAACACTCTAAAGCTGTACACAGTAAATATTAATTGGAGGCACACCAATTATATCTACTTTATTTCAATTTTATTTACTTTATTTTGTAAATATATTTTAAATTCTGTAAAAAATTGTTATTTTGTTATTTTGTTTATAAAAATATATTTTTATAATTTGTCAAAAATTATAAATTTTAATATTTATCTTGTAATTATTCAAAGTCACAAAATTTTATCTGCATGTTTTTATTCTTACTGGATTCGGTTCAAATCACACTAACTACTATATCACATGATGGTTATAACCTAACTAAATTTAAACATCAGGAGAGCGAGAGAGAGAGAGGTATATCAAATGAACAGCTGACTGACAAGGCAGTGAACTCTGAAGTTAGAAGCGAATTACAAGAGTATTAAGATAATTTGCATGCCTCTAATTAGCTTTATTGTGTTTAGTAAGCTGCCTCCAAAAAGTGTTTAAAAAAAAATTCTAATGGCAATTTTTCAAGCCATTGTGTACAGTTTCATAATTAGTTGCTTGAAGGCTGCACTGATTGTATAAAAATGTATCATAATTGTATAAAAATGATTCATAAATAAATAAAGGCTAGAACATGAATAGTATAATTGTATGCTGTGATGCAAGAACCGCAATTAGTTAGATAAATATAATTATTATTAAATCAAATGTTAAAATTAAAATGGTAAGAATTGATTCTTTGTGGTTATTTATATTTTTCGGGCGTTCCTGTTATTAATTCAAAAAGAAAAACACAATTGGCGGACAATTAACAATAGGAAAAAAGTCAAGTAAAGTAAAGGTACGTGTTTATTGAATAATTTATAGAACTTATTATTTTTTATTAAATGAGGACAATGCTAAAAATATGATTTTTTAGCATATTTCTGATAGAATAAATTTTTAAATCAAGTTATTTAGGCTTGAATTTAGCATGATTTATATGTAGCATATATGCTTTGATTATAGGAAGCGGATAATCAAGGTTTTTAAGGATTATAACAAGAATAAGTAGTAATCGTCCAGCCCATGGGACAGTGAGCCGATCACACCCATTAATTGGACTATCTGGAGTCTGGGGAAACGATAGGTTCTAGAACTCCACAAAGTTCATCGATGAGGTAAGAGGAAACATGAGCACCAGTTTGGGCCGGATCTGTCACCCGAATCTGGTGCACTCTCCTTGTAAGTGTATAAATAACTTAACACTTTATGGAATAAAATGTATGAATAAGATTCATTTGTTAATGATTTAATTATATGTAGTTATTGATAACTATCATACACGTTCTAGTAGTCCGATGTTACCTCTTTCTTAAAGATATCTTGCATATTTGAATATACGCTAATATTTATTGGGACAATTAAATGTTTCGAGCCAGGGCAATAACCGTAGAAAAGGGAACTTAGCTTTCATGATTCAAATGATGTTTATAAGTAAACAAAAATTTAATGGGTGATTAATAAAGCAATGGTTTGGTGAAATAAACATATAGTAACATTATATTTATGTTTTAGTGACAGTTTATATTTTGATAAAATTGAAATATAGTATTTTATACTGTTATTGCTTTTTATTTATGAAAACGTATCCATTTTGTCGGTTGTAACAGCAGGTCAAAAAAATTTTTTTTTTTTATTTTTTTACTAAAATGTCTTTAGAGATGCTAAAAGTTATCTATTGACCCTTCAGAACTGTAAAATCTATTTATTCTGTATTACTACATCGTTAAAAGAAAATTTTACATACGATTATAGCCAGGGGAGATTACTTTTTCACTTTTTAAGGGTTCCTACGTAAGCTAGGCTGAAATTAGCGAATAAAAGTCACTGGATTTTAAAGCTAAAATCCGAAAGTATAGGAAAAAGTTTTTTTTATAATTTTTTAATCTTATATTGTGAGAATATTAAATGATTACACGCGATTACCCGTTAATATTTAATCACCCATATAAATCAATTAAAACAGAAACTGCGACGATCCCCCTGCGGCCGCATACCGTGACCGACCGTTACCGACCCACGTCAGAGCAGTGAGGACTGCTTCGGACTGCTTATAAGCGGTTGTACACAGACAGTCAAGGCAATCTGCGGAACGTACTACTTGTGTTAGCTGGTCTCTCTTGGGCTCTACCATCAGATATCAGTAATCTATCCTGGGAATCTTCCAGAAGGCTGAATAGCAAAAGTAATCCCCGAGGTTCCCACAACCCCTGCAGGTATAGGCCACGACTCTGCCCCTCGGGTACGATCCCTGGGTCGACCCTGGGTCGACTGCGAGACCGCTTCTTGTAAGCTGGTTTGCGCACCAGCCCATGAACCAGCCTAGATTTCCTGTAACCGCGTTAAGTCTGGGGAACTTCCAGATCCGGATCACAAATCCAGAGCACGCCCAGGCCGCGCCATTTAAAATTAAATTAATATTGTTAGCTATAATAATACTTATGAATAGTAATTGTATGATACCTGTTGAATAGTAACTGTATATCACCTGTTGCGTATTTCGTTTTCCCTCCACACCGGATAGATAAAGAGCAAAAATTTATCTTTGCCCCGCAAAATGTTACCTTTGCCAAGCTAATTTTACTTTTACCCCGCAAAACTAGTTTTCGGGAAAAATGTGCTACTTTTGTCCCGCTTATCAGGGGCCAAAAGTAGGTTTTTGGGTCGGGTGTGGAATAAAATTAATTTTATTTATTAATTCTTTAAAAATTTTGGCTACGTATAGACTATACAGACGTTTACTGTTAATGAGTGAACTTATTATTCGTTATTTAAGGTATTTAGAAACAGTATGCAACATTAAAATATTCCTAGAGAAACATTTTTTTGTCGATTTTGCGCGCTAGTTCCCTTATTATGAACCATTGTGCGGCGGGTAAACGGTATCCACCTAGCGGTGATGATATGACGATATTGGCGGTGAAATAGCCACTCTCGATTAGTTAGCTTGTAGGAGTGAGCTGTCGTTACACTTTTACTTCGTCCAAAAAGAATCTTTGTGATAATAAAAGATTTTTGAAAAACGTCTGTTGGGTGTGTGTGTGTCTGTGTCGTGCGTGCGTGCGTGCTTGTGTGCGAGAGTACGGCTGGATCTCAGCATCAATTGAACCGATTTCCCTGGTTCACGGTTTTTTTTATATTTTTTTTTTGTGATGGCTGGTCAAAAATTCGTTTTTTGTTTCACTGACTCGTTATTGTTTTATGGTGAATTTTCGAAAAATTTAATTTTACTTTTTTTTACGATAGGCTTCAGATATTTGAATCGGACAAAAAGATTTTAAAGAGCATAACGAGTACGACGAATACCAGTGCTTCAAAATTTAACAATTACGACAAAAACCATGGACGACATGAAGCCTCTCCACCATCTACTTCAATTTCGACATGACATAAGCATTTGGATATCATATTCTTAAGCAAAAAAATTTTTGAGAACAACAGAGTGAGAAGTTTAAAAGAATACACACAAAATGGATAATAAAAACTGCGGTATTGATGGTGTTAATACACAAACGCTGAAAACTTCAACAGAATACATAACTTAACCTGCGGTTCATACTTTCAATCTAAGTATTGAAAAAGACTAGATTTTTTGAACACAACTGAAGTAAATCCTATTCAAAAAGCTGATAAAAAATATTTACCAATTAATTATAGACCAATATTTTTAATTTCTAATATTGCTAAAATTTTCGAAAAATTAATACACAAGATTATTAAATTCCACAAATGAATGTAATTTATTGTCAGAAAAACAGGTTGGGGGTCAAAAAAATTATAGCATGTAATTATAGATGTAACTCACCCTATTGCAGTTACTTTCTTGGACATTGCTAAGGCTTTCGATATAGTTAATCATCAAATACTATTAGACAAACGTTATAAATATAGAATTAGAGGTAGCTCATATAATTTCATAAAGTATTACCTACAAAATAGACAACAAAGAGTGAAACTAAACAACTTAAACAGCCAATTTCAAATCGTTAACATGGGAATACCACAAAATATTATACTAGGGCCACTTCTTTTCATAATCTATATTAACGACATACTAATCAATATGCCACAGAACTCAATAATCTCTTATGCAAATGATACTGCAGTAATAACAACAGGCAAAAGCTAGGAAGAGGTTGAGTTAACAACGAATAATTACACAGGCGCACAAAATAACAAAAGTAACATGTACTTTTTGACAAGACAGGTATATTCTTATGTATTTTTTGTCGATAAATCCAAATCCGAAGTTAGATTAGGGGGTCTACTAGTGATTTTTTGAGAAAAAAGCAAAAAATATAATTTTTCTTTGGGATTAAAAAAACGGAAAGTGATACAACTAATCTGAATTTAAATTTGAATTGTGCAGTTCAAAATACATGGAAAATAGTTTGGTTTCTTTTTTCATGAAATTTCGACCCTTGCAGGGTTTTGAAGGCACATATAAAAACTTCAATTAAACATATCGGCCTTTTTCAGTTTCAGTAGGTATGGTTTTTGATATGTTGCTACAGTATTCAAAGTCCTCGAAGGATCGAAATTTCATGAAAAAAGAAATCAAACTATGGTTTTCTGCGTATTTTGATCTGCAGAATTTAAATTTAAAGTCAGATTAGTTGTATCACTTTTCGTTTTTTTAATTCGAAAGAAAAATAAAAAATTCTGTTTTTTGCTTTTTTCTCAAAAAATCACTGGTGGACCCCCTAGCCTAACTTCGGATTTGGATTCAATAATAAAATATACATAAGAATATCCCTGTCTTGTCAAAAGTACAGGGTACTTCTGTTACTTTGTGGGCCTCTGTTATTTACATGATATACACAATTGGCTTGCACTGAATAAATTAACATTTACAGTACCGCTCAATTGCTTTTGCCCATCTGAAGACGATTTCACCCGTTACAAAACGTTTCATAACTTCGGCCGCAGTCCAGATAAAAAAACTGTGCATAATTATTTTAAAGCTGGAAGCAAAACCTTTCAAATCATGTACTATTTATACTCAATTTTTTAATTTTTCAGTCTTTTATACATGTAAACAAAAATGTATAAATTAATCATTTTTCTCTTCATCTTTAAATTGAAACAGTTTTTTAACCAAAATTCTGACAATAATTTTACAAATAAAATTGAAAAGCTCGGTCCAAGAGCTTTCAAAATCGTTATTTTAAAATTTTTATTAAGATATTCAAGCTTTTACGGGCGGTTTTTTTAAAAAGAAGCTTGTTTTTCCAACTTGATATATGTCGGAAGGATCCAGTTTCAACAAAAAATGTTAATAAGAAAAATGTTTCATTTTGTTTCAAGAATACGTGAGAATTTTTTAGACTTTTTGAAGAAAATTTTTTATTACTTATTTTATCACTTATTTTATCTTCCTGATAAAATGTTTTTTTTATGCATAGGTGCGTAAAATTCGTTTTTACACACTGTTTTGGGGGCGTAAAATGCGATTTTACGCCCTGCTACAAAACAACGTAAAATTGAATTTTTTGTTTAATAAGGGTGTATACGCGATTTTACGCCTCCGCGAAACAGAAAGTAAAAAGGAATTTATGCACCCCTGCGTCAAAAAATAATGTTCGTCACACGGGCGTAATTAGACATTTACATTCTATCGCGATCGCGATGCACTCAGGCCGGCTACGCCGGCCTAGACTATTTCTTTTCTAAAAGCAAAAATGATTTCAAAAGTGAATTAAGTAGTTGTAAGTATTTTTCTAGACTATGCAATGAATGGAATTCAAAAATAAGTTTAAGAATAAAAGCATGATAACGTATTTTGATTACATTACGTATATATGTTAAGGACTTTATATTATATAAAAGCTGTAAATGTTACGTATTTATAAATGTTACCTATATATTATTGAATTATAAAAAGTATTATGTCAAACGTGTTTCATATATATATATATATATAAGTAATGTAATCAAAATACGTTATCGTACTTTTATTTATTAATATTTTCTCATCAAACTGAAGGCATATTTTGTTGCTAATTTTTTGCTCCAAAAGCCAAGTGGTTTTTCTTTTGTTGCTCCAGCCGATTCCGAAAGACGTGGGCCGTGCTAGCTTAAGTATTAAGCTAGCACAACCGCCTCTCTATCTCGTGCTCTTATTAATATTTTTTCAGCAAACCAACGGCATATTTTGTTGCTTATTTTTTGCTGTGAAAGCCAGCTTTAAAAAATAGAAAAATGCTGTTTTTCGATTTGTGAAGTATGACATTTACTTACGGCAAAAACATGACAAATTCTCGTGCCCAGTTAGCTTGGTTTACGTGACGTTGAATCAAGTTACAGCAGGTGCCATGCCTTCTTGATATGCGGGTGCGGAAAAATTTATGCAAAAAGCTTAAAAATTATTTTTCGGTGTTTAAAAGAACACCATTGTTTCACGGCAAAAAAGCGGCAAATTCTCATGCAGGAAGAATCGCTCTATCTGGTTTCTTTAGTAGTTTTTCAAAGGTGGTTTGTTAACTTCACCGGTAGTTGGCGGGACATGCGCCTGTTTTTTAAAAATGGCCACGGCAAATTATCCAATAGTTTTTATTCTGCTACGTAAAAGTTGTCATTCCAACTTGAGGGGCGTGCTTTGAAACCTAACTAGGAAGCCACAGCTTCAGTTTACATTAACGGATATTTCAGGTCTGCATATTTAGAAATAAAATAGATATTTCTAAACTGTATTTCTGCAGAAATCGCTGAGCAGAAAATTCGAAAATCTCGAAAGCTGAAAAAAATATCGAGCATCCTGACCGATGCCTTTAAAAATAAGCTAAGAAGCCACAGACTGAATTTAAATTAACTGATATTTCAGACCTGCAGACAGTGAAAATCAGGCCTACCGTGTTTCTCGGAAGGGGCGGGAGCGGCAAAATAAAAACCAGTTGGCTTTTACAGCAAAAAATTAGCAACAAAATATGCGGTTGGTTTCATGAGAAAATGTTAATTAGGGCCCGAGTCACAGAGGTGGTTGTGCTAGCTTAATACTTAAGCTAGCACGGCTCACATTTCTTGGAATCGGTCGGAGCAACAAAATAAAAACCAGTTGGCTTTTGCAGCAAAAAATTAGCAGCAAAATATGCCGTCGGTTTGATGTAAAAATATTAATTAGGGCCGGAGTTAC
>JAWWEM010022884.1:0-19250 GCA_035582935.1 Ormyrus thymus | reverse complement strand
GAGAGAGAGAGAGAGAGAGAGAGAGAGAGAGAGAGAGAGAGAGAGAGAGAGAGAGAGAGAGAGAGAGAGAGAGACGCCGAGGCTGGAGGGAGTTGAGCAGGAAGCTCCGAATGGTTTCTTGAATGGAGTGGATGTGTGCTGGAGAGAGAGAGAGCGGCTTTTCTAGCGGAGCCTTATACAGTTTTCTTTGGAACTGACTGAGGAAAAGATGTGGCTGGCGTTTGGCCTTTAGATGGGATTCGAGTTTATAGGGCACTTTGTAAAATCGCGGAATTTAAAATGACTTTTTCAATTTTATTGGCGAGAATAACTGACCAAAAGTATGTCAAGCTTTCTGTAAGGGAATTATTGTAACTTGCTTATTGTATAAAACTTTGAGTATAATATTAATAAAAGTTGAATTTATTACAAAGCGTGTAATAATATACGTTTACTTGTTAGTAAATCGTTTAAATCATCATTTTGTCGTGTATAATTACTAATTTCTCATTTGAAATGTATCTGCAGGTTTGTATGTAATAGAAATTTATTATTAAGACTCAGGAATTATGCTACACATTATATTTGAAAAAAAAAAACAATATTCTTTTAAAAATATGAATACCTTTTTACAAAATCTAATCCTTTCTAAATTTTCAGACCCATATATTTAAAAAGAATCATTCTGCTAACACACGGCTTATTTCTCCCGAATTTCCCCCGGGACTAAAACTATAACTTCAAGCTGATTCACCGCACTAAATTCGCAAACTCATTATTCCGCGACGTCCAAGATTAAATCTGAAAAATTCGAAACCCGCGCGTAAATCATCAGGCACATCCGAGCCCTCGCGAGCCGCGGCTCATAATCGAATTAAAATTACATTTCTAGGTCAGGGGCTAACAGGCGGTGCGCGCGGGTAACGATACAAAAGATAAATGCGCCCTGAAAAGTGTGAATTATAAAAGCAGGAAGAGCCGCCGCCGCCGCCGCCGCCTGACGCGCTTCGCCGTGCGTGTAAACGCGGCTAATGGCGAAACCGTAAATGGGCTCGCGCCACTCGGGATTTACAGTCCGGTACGCGCGCGGCGCCCACCGAGTCTTTTTCGAGCTTTTACGCTGCCCTCGATTTTTGTGAAATTCGCGGGGAAATTATTATTTTTTTTTTTTTACAGAGACACTTTTATTTGTGATACGGTAATTAATATGCAGGAAAAAACGCGCGGGATGGACAGTAAAAATATTGGCTACTTTGCGGATTCACTTGTGATCGGTGAACGATGTATTTTAGCGTAGGGTAAATGTTTTTGTAAAAATTACTATCCTTGCCGTAACGCAATTGTAGCTTTTAGGATCAAAAAGAATGAAATTGCACACATTTTCACTAAATTTACTGAACATCGTATAAATAAGTGCTGTAATTTTCAATAGTATGAATGCTGATTGTATTTTCTGCGTAGAAACTAATTTATTTTAAGATAATTATATGAGAACAGGTTCAAAATTGATTAGAAAATCGATCGTTACTAATAAAATTTAATACAAAAGTTGAATACTTTCTCTCCTTTCTGTTATGCAATTCAATTTCATAAACTATTTCAATAGTCTCGTAAAATATCGGGTCCCTAAAAATAAACTTCGGCCCTCTTTGCAATCAAATAAGTACATCTCAGCAAAGCATTTCAAAGAAAATCTTCAATTCTCCGGCCGTAATTTTTTATACCCTGGATTTTCAATAAACTTAAAACTCGGCCCGTAAAATCCCCGGCCCGACCTCCGCATTGCGTAACCGCATCCACGCAACCCACTCAGCCCTTCTCGAAACTCATTCCCTGCCACCCTCGGCAATCGAGCTCCGCACAAAAGCCAGAGAGAAAGGAGAGAGAGAGAGCAAAAAAAAAGGCAAAGCCACCGAGGAGGAAGAAGAAGAAGCAGCGGCGGCGACGGAGGAGGAAAAGCCAGGCCGAAAGGTTTGCCCTCTCGCCGTTACGAACTCTCGCAATTGGTGATTTTACGAGCGGCGACGCGCTCGTAAAGAGCAAGCCCAGCCTGCAGCGCACGCATCCCCGGAAAAGTCAATTGCGCCGCGCGGCCGCGCAATCATCTCGCCGGCGAGCTTTTTTTACGGCCGTCGATCGATATTTTAGGGAAATTGCCACTTTCTGCCGCGCGCCCTCGGCTAAGGCCGGCTCTCTTAGTCTGCTTTTCGGTTCTTTTTTTTTTCCTACGGTGACGCCGAATTATGCGTAATGGGCTCGGCACGCGCCGCAAGACGGTGATTGACGTGAGAGGGAGGCGCAGGTTCTTTTTTAAGGCGCGATGATGAGCTGTATTGGCGGGTTGGGAACGCCTATGTGACGAGGTCGAGTTGATGCATTGAATACGTTTCGGGTTAGGTTTATTTTGGAAGAGCATTTGTTAGTTAATAAAATGATTATTTTTGCCAGGAATTTTTTGAAAAATAGTTTGTTTTTTAATTAATATCTTATGCCTGTTATAAAATATCAAGGGGCGCGGGAGCGCTCCGAGCTAGTATAAGGCATCCAGTATATAGCGGCGATTGCAACCTTTATACATCTAACCTGCTGTTTTTCAAATACGGCTATGTCATTTAAAGCTTATGCTAATTTATGTAGACGATTTGATCGGGTAAACATCTTCGTTTAAGGTTGCTTAATAAAGCAAAAAAGTTTCATGTCGATTAGCCGACCCTTTAATGAGATATTTTAATGTAAAGTTTTGAACCGCCGATTTCATATTAAAAAGTTTTTTAACATTCAATATGGCTGCCGTAAAAGTGGCAGCCATATGCAATATGACCTTTCGCGCGCCAAATTCAAAATTAATTAAAATTTAAAAATTTGTAAATATATCTATGAAGTTAAAAAGTTGTTCATCTATATCATAAAACCATATTTTTTTCATTTTTTTTCACGCACAAATTCAAAGTTGACTTTTTTCGAGATTCACAAAAAAACTGGTTTTCATAGCCGCGAGAAAAAATAAAGGATTGTTATTAACCGATAGCGAATAAATAATCGTAACGCGCGAAGAATTTTCCCGTAGACGAATTAACGAGGAACACCTACGAGACGCAATACAACTTCTGTTACGGCATTGATGAGATCATGAATGTTTCGAATTGCGAAACACTGTTGTCTGTAAACACTTTAAGGTCGGAGTTGAGGTCAACCGCCAGGTCGGAAAGACTCGATAAAAGATTATAAGAACTGATATACATTTTTGCATCTTACCAGGCTTGAAAAATTATCTAAGTAAAAGTCTTATAAGATTATATCGGTAAAATTTTATAAGCTTTTTTTATATAATTTTTTACCGGGAAATTACAGAAATAAATGTTTTCATTGCGTCAAATTATATCATATAATAATATCCTTATAAACGACATATAGAAATATTTAAGAATTTTACATGATAACTGAATTATAATTTTTTATGAATTTATTCTAAAATATATTTATTATGTTTTACAATTTTTATTTCATCAAGTTGAACTGCTGACTTTTACCTGAATATCGCAGTAAAAATATTTATAAGTGTTTATAATTTTTTCTCCATACCTATTATATAATATATTTTTTATGAACTATTTACCATTTTTTATAAAGAAATACTAGTTTTCTTTTTATATCGTCATTTATAATGATTTTTGGATGAAAAATGTATAAACATTTATAAGAAAAAGTTTGGCCAATTAATTTTCTTTGTTTTTTTTTCATATATGAGTATATAATGTTTTATCAATTATTCAGAGTGCAAATGCACACAATATAACCTCATAAGTTTCAAAGTATATAATTTTATCTCAAGTAAAATCGAAATAAAGATTCGTACCTTATACGAAAATGGACTATGCGAATTAACTTATTATTCTTATCAGATTTGATAGGGATTTCCAATTTATAACTTAATAGGTTTTATCAGTTATTAGGACATCCATAATTTTTCTTAAATTTCACGAAGACAGTAAAATGTTCCGAAATAATTGTAGCTCGAAGTTTATTTATATTCTTTCTTAAGCTCTTCATAAAAAGTAAGATTACACTTGTGCTGTCTCTGCAGTTTACCATGCACAGTAAAATACTACGTTTAAGCCACAAAGCTACTTTTATAGACAGTATCAATTTCAAAAGATCAATAAAAATCTAATAAAAAGATTAAATAAATTTGTACCTCAGAGCAATTAAATTTTACTGCACGATTTAAAGTGATAACTTATATTTTTCTAAATAAAGATTTTAACAACTTTATGCTTTTACGCAATAAAATATTTGGCAATTTCTTAAAAAAAAATTATCGAGGATTGACAACCCTTTTATTGTTTTAAATAGCAGTTTAAAAATTTTACTTTATAAAATAAGATCAAAATATTTTGTAAAGCGGTATGCAAATAATAATTATACATTTTATACACTGCAACGTTGCAATTACTTATTATATAATTTACGGTCATCGTCTTTAGAAGTCTTACAACTGTACTTTATTGTGAGACCGCCATTAAGCAACAATTTATGTGACTACCAAACGACCATTTAAAGCAAACAATCAGTAAATACTTCCTAATCAAAACTTTTAAAAGCCTTACATCACTACTCCACTGCATTGAATGATATTGAAAAACTAGAAAAGTTCGACGAAAAGCGGAACTTATATGCCAATTGATCATCTCTCGCGTTTATACGCTTTGGCGGAAAAATTTGAAATTCAATGCCTAAAAAAAAATTCCTTTCTCCCCGTAAATCCACGCATCCCGTCGTCTAGTCGCTTTTCTCTTGCCCCGAAGAAAAACGGCGGTCTATATATACGGCAAATTCCCCGGCAATATAGGCGGAATTCAAAGGCGAAAATCTCCCAAGCGATTTCGAATGCCAAGAGCGCAGCCAATTGTCTGGCCCTGCCGATTCATCTGGTCTTGCGCTTGTGCGTACATGGAAGCTTCCATGATAAGTAGTTACGCCAGATTATTTCCTGGAAGAGCTTAAGCGTCAATGTTTCAGATTGGAATGGTATTTTTTAGATTGCTTATCTTGGATGAGAATATATTAAGAATTTATTTTAAACAGGTCGAAACGTGATACCTAAATCGATTTTTTAAATTTTCAAACCAAGGTTTTCATTTTTCAAAAGAGTTATTTTCATTTCCACGTTATGACAGGTAAATTTTAAACTTTCTTTACGAAAAGCAAGTGAAGAATAGAATGTGGTTTATGATAGTTTTGATAACAAAACAGGCTTTCGAATTTCAATTCGCCGAGTAACGTTTGCCGGACTTCGTCCCAGAGGTCGCAAAACTGAATTGATTGGAACTCGAACAACAACTATGTGAACAAGGTAAACTTTTCCATTTACACGCGTACAAATTGCTTTCCTAGCAATCATTCCCACTGGCTTTTACCGCAAAAACTATATTCGAGAGCGAAGATTTATTCAAATTTACCACTTCCATTTCCCTCCTCATTACGCGAAGCCAGAGCGATATTCGAAAAATTCCAGCCTGGAACTCTCCGTGTCGCGGCAGCGGCAAATGTACGCCGCGACACAAAAGTATCTCCAGTCGGCGTCGCGAATTCCAGCTTGCACCGTGGCGGCGCACAGGCCGACTATATTCACATACGTATTTCCGCGCGCGGCGCATTACGCGAAATCACGGCGGCGCGGATATATACCATAAAGAGTTCGATCGCCGGCTGTATACATTTTCCCATCGGCAGTCCGGCAGTTCGCGTCGATGGGGCAAATTCAGGCCGGGATTAAATCGTCGTCTAGTTTGGCGAATAAGCTATACGCGAGGCTTTTCTGTTTGCCCTGCCTGCCTCTATCTACGGCCGCTCTTTCTCTCTCTCTCTCTCTGTTTGGGGATTGATTTTTTTAGCTCGATTGTTTTTTTTGCTGTCGGGGCGCAGTCAAAATCACCTTTGTTTATCAGTGATTTTTTTCCGTCGGGGTCGCCGCGCAATTTCGGATAGGGCGCGTTGACGTTTCCCGGTGCGTTTTACGGAGTGTTTATTGTTCTCGAGGTAGTATTTTTGGGGGATGAGATAAGGGGAAAGGTTTTTGGATAGGATTAAATTATAATTAGAATAATTTGAACAATTTCAAAAGCATTTAGTTCATTTTACCTTGAACTTTAAACCATTTAAGGAGAATAAAATGACATTGATTTTATAATAATATTGTATGTATTGTACCGGTTATTAATTGCATTAAAATTATATATGAAGTCGCATTTTTTATTTTTTACAGAAATGAAAGTACTTCCATTGTGCATGCACGTAAAACGGAAAAGTTACCAAGTAAATGTGTTATTGATAATAAATCCGTAACATATTTTAAATTCACTTTATAAAATTACAATTGAAAATTCCTCCAATAAAAATATTATGTATAAATAAATCAAATCTTATTTAACGAACCAATTAATAATTTCGCAACTTCGCGCGAAGAAAAATCAGCTTTAAAAATGTTTACCAAGACGTTCGTTACCGAAACGCGTTCCAGACGGCTTGCGCGACCGTCTGCCCGTAATTTTTCTGCGCGCCTCGTTGCGAGGCTCGAATTTTTCGGCTATTTCCGACTTCAAAGTCCCCATCCATTCACCTTTCTTCGTCAGGCTGCGTCGGTGCGCGCGTCCGACGGGGATTGTCGCTCGCGTCGCCTCAACTTTTAGCAGGCAGCGAGCTCTCGAGCCTCGAATCAATCTTTATCCGTAAAGACGACGTCGCCTCCCGAGCTTGTGCACGCGCCAGTTTTAATATAACTTGATAAATTGCGATAGTTTGCTCAGTGAGTAAGAAGGATACTTTCGGTGTAATTAGTGCTGCCTTTGTATAGGATGCATTAAATCGAAATTGCTTGAATAAATAGCGAATTTTAAGAGTAATTTGGAAGGGTAAACTTTGTTTTACTTTTTTTTCAAATGCATATTGGATTTTAATACGTGATTTACTGTCATTTAATGATTTTTGAAAGGTTTTAATTAAAGGTATTAATCAACCATGCCTCAGGTGGTACTTTGGAATTATTATTGTGTCAGGGACAAAGTGATTGAATTATTTAATAAAATTAACTGCAGCTCTTTTAATTCAGCTAAAAAAATATGATAATTGCCGTTTATCGAAAAGAAAATCGATCTCTTATATTTTCCTCGGAATACATTCTAATTCTCAAACTGAGCTCACTCAAATTACAGTATTACCCGCCGCTCGGCGGGCCGTCGCAGACAATTTCGTCGCACCGACGAAAAAACGCGGGAATTTGCAAGGCCTCTCGACCGGCGGCGGCAGCGCACGTACGTATTTACTCGAAGTCGCGCATATGCCGGGCGTTTCGCGCAGCTGACTTGGAGCGTCTGGCTTTCTTGCGGCACTTATCGGTCTACGTACGAGGCGCGCGTCAGCTTACGGACGCTACTTATTTATCGCCCGAGCGCGCTTCCAGTAGCGCTGACAGTCGCTCGCGTCCGCAACGAGCGGACGATTATAATGCTATTAATTACGGCATTGCAAATGGAGTAATTTATTAATGCGGCTGGAGGTCGGGGAATGGGCGGTTGTTATTTTCAGAATTTTTTGAGGCCGTTTGTAAGAAGGCTAATTTCAGAATTTTTACAAATTATCTACTTGGAACTTTTTTTAATGGCGCGATGAGCGATACATCAAGGAATCAAATAGAAGAAGATGAAGCAGTCTTCTTGAGGTCAATCAAGTTTTTTTCCCAGTGTACTGCCGAAAGATATATGAATAAATTGATAAAAAATATGCCATTATATTAAGAGTGCTAAAACAACTTAATTCTCGGGAAAAAAAACTGCGAATAATCAATCACAAAAGTATATATACCCATAAAAAATTCTGTCGATTGCTTCCTTCAATCCCAAATAATTACACCGCGAATATTTCGTTAATTTTTTTTTCCCCGCTCATCCTCTCTCCGCCTAATGTCTCAATCGTCCATAAATTTTTGCCCCCTCCGCCGGACGACTTGGAAAAAAATCGGCCAATTAACAATCCCGGCAACACAAATCACTCGGCGTCTTATTGTAAAGGAGGCAATAACACACACTGGACGCTCGGCGCTGCGCGGCCAAACGGCACGCATACATCATCCTCGGCAGCCCACGTATTTGCGCGGCGCGGTGTGCACTTCCTCTCCCGTCGATATTTAAAATTAGCCCGCAATCATAATTCCCTAACCTCGAGTGTGCGCACAGCCGCGGCGACTCACCGCGAGAGAGAGAGGAGAGAGAGAGAGAGAGAGGAGTAAATTACGACTCACGGACAGCTTCTTCCTAAAGCAGCGAGCGCCGAGAGAGCGAAGATTCCTTTTTTCTGCGCGAGCCGAGTCGAGAGCTCTCTCGCACACCGTTACGCGGCTATGGCTTTTATTACTTATAAATAGCTCATGAATTTTCCCCGCGAGCACGACGAATTTATCGCCCGGTGCGAGGACGAGGTTCCTACGCAAAACTCGTTCTTCCTCGTTTCTTTTTGCTTAAAACTCGCGACGTGCGCCGGACCTTCAAGGAAGAAAAACACCTCGAATTTGGTCAAAAAGAATTTTGAAGCTGTCTTGGAATCTTGGGCTCGATATTTTTTGCAAAGAATTGATTTTAATATTAACATTAATTATGATCTTTAATACTCAATCGTTCCATCTAATCCTGTTTGTTCGACTACTTCTGAAACACTTTACCGACTTAATTACGTCCGACATGAATGAGATTACACTCGCTGCTACCTGCCGCAGCATTATCTGAAAAACGTGCTTGAGCACCTTTTCGAAATCTCAATTTCCTCGGCAATAAGCTGAATCGGCGCGCTTTTCACTTTTGAGCCGGATATTAGCACCTCGTCTCGCGGCGGGAGAAAGCGCGGCGTCTGCGCTCGCAGCTTCCGTCGCGCGCGCGTCGCTATTTGTCACGCGACCGACGGCGGGCAGCAACATCTGCGAGATAAGTCGATGATGGATCGCCGAGGCGACGGTCTTGACGCTCGTCTCGACTCGAGGCTCCGCGAAGGAAACGAGGACGCTCGCTTTATCGGGGCGCGCGATGCTTAATGGGTCTGTTCTCGCTGATTCTTTTTGTTCTTCGACCGAGGCGTGCGCTCGCTGAAAGCGTCGCGATGTACTCGCCGACTAATTGACTCCGAGGAGCGAGGCGGCTGACGCTGAGGTTCGTTTGGGGACGAGGTGTGCGTTGGAAAATTGTGCCGCGGATGTCGGTGAGCGATTGAGGAGAGATTTTGCGAGAGACGGACGTTGATTTTCTAGTTGAGAGTGAGTGAGGGAAAAGTTGATAAATAGATAGGTGTAGGATATGCCGAGAATTTCGAGAAGCTTATTTCGTTTTAACGAAGCAACATAATTTATTTGAATTTTCTAAGCAAGATTAAAAAATTTTTAATTTAATAATAATTTACAGTGATGGACTTTCGATTGAAAGTTAAGTTGGCGAACTTTTCATTTTCTCAAACAAAATGTAATCTATTGGCGTTTCGTTTTATTATCACTATAAGTAAAATTCGATTTGCTTTAAAATTAAATGACTTCCCTGCGCAGAAAGTAAATTATAAATAAATCCCTCCCATAATTCACACAAACGGTTTATTTACAAGCTGCTGAATATGCAATCTACAAGGCGACAATATATCGGCATCCCAAAAAACGAGGAGCTCAAGCTTAAGATTAAGCAATGCCATTGAGAAAAATGCCCGGCGTGCGCGCGGCTTTGCCGGGGCGATTTAAAATCGACCGTAATCTCGGGTGAAATTACTCGTGAAATTTGATCAACTGCCTGCGCAGAATTTCCAAGGCCGCAAGGTGCGTTGCCACCTTTCTACTCGGCTGATAAAAGCAGCGCAAAAAAAAAGGGGAGCGAGCGTGTTGCAATTTTTCGTCCTCGATACCGATTCCGGTAACCCGGCACCTGCCCCGGACTCACTTGCGCGGCTCCGGAGTAATCTTTCGAATTATTTTTCTTCCCGCGCGCGCTCGCGGACTGACACCGTTCTTTTTTTAGAGATTTCGTTCTATCGACTTTTTGTCCGCGGCCTTTTGTGTAATGTATTCCCTCCCGAGGCTGGCTGCGATTATACGCCGCGTGGCTAAAATCGCGTTGCGTCTCGAGAGAGCTGATGCTGCATTGGATGGAGTGCGGAGCCGAATGTAGTACAATTGTTTTCCGTAGCTGTAAGTAGGCGATTTGCCAATGGACAATGGTTTGGAGCGCACGAGCTCATGTCGTTTATGCAAATCGCTATTCAGATCACGGTGGATAATATTTCAATTGCGGACTTGATTAATTAATTTTTTTCGCTGTCTTTTGTGGAATATAGGAATTGCCGCGTTTCAATTTAGCATAGTTGCGAAAAAATTTACGATATCCTGTAGATTGCAGATAAGAGGTTTCATTAATATAGTCCAATGATTTGTGTCTGTTGACATTATTCGACTCGTTAGTTTGCAAATCGATTCTCAACTTACGAGCGTTTTTATAATAAAACAAACAGACAGGATATCTGGAATGGTTAGTTTTATAACGCCAGGTGCAAAAATCGCGACACTTTTAGGAATAAATAATGCGCTAAAAAGTGAAAATACCAGGCGTATTACGGAAACTTGCACCCCGGTAAGGAAAAAAAGTTAAGTAACTCGCAATTTGTAACAAGTATTGCGGACGTAAAATGTTAGTTTTAAACGAAAAATAAGGATACGAACGAAAATCCCCTTGGACGCGCGTAAAATTATGTAAGCAAGCGCACTTCTGCGCTTTAAGTAGCAGCATTTAGATGCTCAAACATTTATGTAGAGCAGAACCAGTATTATTTCCGCGACTGTAGTTTTATTAATCCCCGCGATGCACAACCGAAGCATTTTATCTCCGGACTTGATTACCGATCAATAACTCTTCAAGGACGATAATAGCACCGATATCTAGATGAAATTAGATAACATTCTAACTCGGGGCGGCTTAACGAGTCTCGGAAATCCTCGCTCCGCCACAAAAAGGGCCAATTTAGAAACTGAAATCACAGAATGCAGCCAGGCAACGTTACTGAAACAACAAACAATCCGGTTTCTCACGTCATTTAATCAATCTCTGCATTCCCCCCTTACGGACGGCTAATACACAAAAAGCTCGGAAATCAAAGCTCCATAACGGTCCGGCGATTATCCCCGAATTCCGCTGAAAAAAAATCAATATCGCCGGTAGATAAGAGCGCGGCGCGGCGCGCGCTCGGGATCGGGAAAAAGGGAAGAGGCGCGGAGGTTCGGATTCAGAGAGACCGGATTTTTCGGAGTCCGGTCTTCCACCTCTGAGGAGAGGAGCTCTCTCTCTCTCTCGTCGGCCGTTTCCGGCGGCTCTCGGGCTCGGCCGCGTGCGCGCCGCCTCGGCTCCCAACAACGCCGCGAGCGCGCTTTAGTCGGCGACGAACCTCCACCCCGCGAGCCTCGTCGCGAGCGAGGCGCCGCCAACTTTTTCCCGCGGTTCCGACGCAAGTGCGTTCCGTGTGCCTGTCTAACTGTGCAGTGCGACAGTCTCGTTCGGCAGGAGGGACTTTTGAGAGGTGATTTTTTTTTCGAGAGGGGGGGAATATATGCGGTAGTCTGTTGGTTGGAGGGAGTGATGTGATGCTTTGGTGATGATGGATGAATTTTGTGTTTAGGCCGAGGTGTGCTTTTTCATTCGGAGGAGTGAAGTGGATGAGTTTCGGTCATAAGAACATTTCGAGTGTGCAAGTTGATATGAGATGTTTTCATTAAAACAAGTACGCTGAAGTATAGTGTTGATGAATTTCGCAAATTTGGTAACCGGACAAAATATAAGATTGATTTGTGGATCTAAATTCGAATAAGAAAAGTATTGAAAGTCGATCTGTTTTAAAAAAAGTTCCTGATAGTAAAATTGAAATCAGTTTTCACAAATCTGTCAAGTTGATTTATAATTCAAAAGAAGCAGCTTTAATATTCTATTAGAGTAGAAGTAAATAACTAAATTTTTTCAATAATTGAAAAGTGCATATTAGCCGCAAAAAAAGAAAATGTCGATTGCTTAATAGTTTCATTCATCGACGGAATCGAATTCCCTCTTCGCTGCATTCTTGATTTAATACGAATGCATTGAATACAATCTTCCATTTATGAAGCGAAGGAAATTAAATAGAAAAATAAAGGAGGAAAGACTGTTTCGCAGAAATTGTTCCATTTTAATCTCGTCCCTTCCTTGCAGTGCCCTTTCCTCCATACTGCGCCCGCCGCTTTTCTCGGTCTCTGCAATTATTTCCGAACTCGACGATTTCCAACAAATAAAGGAAAAAGAACGCGGAACCTTGAACCGAAAAAAAGGATACGTCTTGAACTTGGTGAAAAAAAATTAAAATCACTTAAATCGGTGACTTTCACTTGAATTAATCAATTCGCATAAGAGATTTAAAAATTAAATTAAATGAAAGGCTGTACTACTGACTTGCAATGATGTAACCACCTTGAAGTGATACATAATGTAAGGGAAAAAATTTCAACCTGTTTCGCGTGAAAATTATGATTTAACATTTTTTGAACTACATTGCTCGCTTAATAATATTAAATAAATTACGACCTGTAAATAAATTCCGTTAAATAATGTATTACAAAGAATTTTCAAAGATAATATACGAAGCTTAAAACAACTATTAATTTCGTTTATAAAATAATCATATCTTAAATGAGGTTTAAATAGTTTCTCGGGAATAGGGGGTACATATATTATTAGTCTTACTAAATTCGATTTATTCTACTTTGCTTGCACAAATGCACTCATGACACAGTTTTACTATATCAAATTTTGCACTTAAAAAAACAATAAAAAAATGAAAATCCAAGCCGTTACATCTGTTAAAGATACTTCCTTAACGCTAAATGATTAGCTTTCTTACAACTTACTTACATTTCATCACTGAAATCCAGCCATTGTGCACCGAACAATGAACCAGAGAGGTCACGTTCGGATTCCCGCTGGCACCTATCAGCGCGGATCCAGCGAATTTTCGGCTCGCATCCGTGAATTTCGACAAAGTCCAAGGCCGTAATCGTCGCTCTCCTCTCCCGCATCGGGATGTATCCTTGCTCGAATCGCAGAGTCCAGATGTGTGCACGGACGCGACATGGGTGTGTTCGTGTGCGTGTGTGTGCATCGTCGAGAGAAGTTCGCCGACCGTCGAGATTTAGAGGTCGTTCGCGTTCCTCGGCGTTGTTTATACTGGAATCGCACGTTACGCACACTTGCCGCGATCGGCTGTTTGGGCGGCGCTTACGCGTTATTTTAACGGACGAGGGTCATTTTTGCAGGCAGCTGCTGAGATTAATTACCGCAATAGATATGCTGGTATCAGATTTCGTATCGTCATCTTCTGTAGATTTTAGCAGTTTAATAGCATAATGAAATATTTTTATTAATTAGCAAGTTAATTGTAAAAGTTGTTAATTGACAATACTTTTTAAATAAAGCTTTTCTTTAATACTTTAATAAAAACGTATGCTTATTTGAGAAATGAAAGCTTCTAATGCCAAAAGTTGCCAAGTTTCACCAAACACTTTTCAGAAAGTAAGTCACAGCATTCCTCGAAGGACAACGAGCTAAAGAAGTAATTTCAGAACATCAAGCTTACAACAATGACATCATAAGTTTCGAATTTAATCGCAACGAGTTCGTTAATCAAAGCAAGCCCAAGAGCGCAAAAGCTCACTCGCGCTTGATTAAACACTGGAGCAAAACGCGAACCTAAAATAAAAGCCGCCTTAACGGAGCATTCCAGACTCTCCTCTCGCGTGCGACGAGATATACGAGTACATAATAATAAGCGGCGGCGCAACGGTCCATCGCCGCGGCGCCATTTTTTTTTTATACACGCGATAGGCTCGGAGCCGCTAAAGTATAACGTTTCCAGAAGTGGCCTTTAAATATCGGCCGCTAACAAGCAGAGCGAGACGCCTGAAATATTTCGAAACGCTTTATTGCACGTCTTCATATACGCTCGGTACCCCCTCCCCCTCCTCTTTCCTCAAAGCGGAATATAAGAGAATGGAATCTAGGAGGGCAATAACAGTCGCTGCCGGTGGAGAGAGCCTTAATTGCGATTCATTATATTGGGAGAGGTATACGAAAGTGGCCGCGGCGTTCCGTTGAGTTTACTGTTTAACGGCCGGTAACGTTTTTCGGAGGAACGGTACAAATTGCACTCGCGATATTGGAACTGCAACGGGATAAGCGCTCGGGCGAACGGAGGCGGTTTTTTCAGGAGCTCGGTAGCTTTGTATTGAGATTAAGGAGGGAATTATTGGAGAACGGGAGGGACTTCCGGTTGCTGCTTGTAATTTTGGCAGCGAGCTGAAACTTCACAAAAAGATCATTTGGAACGGGTGGAAATTTTTTATTTTTTTATCCTGGCAGTTATTTATTTTATTGAGATCACTGCTTCAGTTACGTTCGTTTTTTTTCAACAATTACAGACAAATTTTTATGAAATTTTTGTAGTAAAAAGATATTATTTTTTCTGAAATAATATAAAGTATATTGATAAATTTTTAATATATTGATAAATTTTTCACTCAATGATTGTTTTATGCGCATTTTTGTTAAATCTGAATAAAATTTGTATTGATTTATCGTCATTTCATTTCGGTTTCACTATAAATATTGATTTCTCTCATAAAAAATTTTCTTTTATCGCGCGTTTAATACAACTATCAACCTTCAAATTAATTACCGCATCAAAACTGCACACTAAACTAGATAACCCCAGCAGTCCTCGACAAAACGAAGCATTAATTAACGATCCGTCGGTCATAATTGCACGTGTTTATTTTCTTCATACGCCCCGCCGAACCCGCGCGATAATCAGCGAGAAGTGCATTCGCTGCGCCCCGAAAGCCGACGCATTATTTTTATTGAATCGCAATTAGAGGGCGCCGAGTCTCGCCGAGAGTTCGCTCGCGGAGCCCGGAGGCAAACAGAGAAAATCGATCGCGCCGTAAAAAAAAAAAAGGAAACGGATATCCCCCATAATTAAACGTCCCGCGCCCGACGAAACGCCGAGCGTGGCGGCGCTCGATATTATGTATGCCCGACTAGGCGAATATTCGCGTTTCCAGCTTTCGCCTCTGTTTATAAATGCCGCAAAGCGTTTTGCCCGCGTTTTCAATGTTCGCGCCGAGTATTTATGGCTGGGCGACGAAACGATTTAATGAATTTATCGGCTTCGCGCGAAAATTCGAATAATACGCTGTGTTTACATGTGCGCGCCGAGCGCTACTTAATCGTACACGGCGGCTCTTGCGACTTTGAATTTGGAAAGGTGGCGCGAGGGTTTTTGTGATTGTGGTTTATATGACTTTTATAGTGAGTTTCTCATGCGTGAAATTACGAGGTTTGAATTACAGATATCGCGGTGTGAAATACTTCCCTCGCAGATTAAAAGACTTGTATGTTTTCTGAAGAAATTGTAATCACTTTCGTTTAACTGAAAAATGTAGTCAGCTTGTTGCCGTGAAAAATTAGGAGAGGTGCGTTAGAAACTAATTACAAGACATGTAAAAATGTACATACTGTGGATATAAAGTCTCACCGCGTCTAACTTGTTCTACTTGTTGCTCGTAGATATTCATTTCTATGCTTGTAAATCAATTTTTTGTTCTGCCATCCACACAATTAAAGAACAAATACAGATATAAATCAAAACACATTTTTATGCGCTAATTTTATGTGGCAAGCGTCATAACTGATGATCTTCTAATTTTCTAAAACTAATAAAAAATCGATAATTTTGTCGTAGAATTACCGCAGACATTAAATTACTCTTCTCTATTTCAAAACAGAACAATTATGCAATAAAAATCCAGCATCGGCAATTATCAACTTGTTTCTGCTTTACACCGGCAGACGAAATTTTTACCAACCCACATAAGTCTTTCCTAAAATTATAAAGCCCCAAATCTCCATACGGACTCGCCGGTGGGAATCCTCGGAAGGTCCGTTGGCCCTCTGTCAAATAAATTTGTCCAGCCCTCGTTCGGGTTATGGCATTTCGGTGTTCGTACGTTCCGACGATGACACTCGCACTCGTAAAGGGTAATCCTCCCCCCGCCGAAAATTGGGGTAAAAGCCGGCCCGTGCACGAGCTATACATCCTTTAATCTGCTTGATTAGCGGTCGCGTCGGAAGAAACGAATGCCCGGCCGATAACGATTTTTTTTCCCCCCCGATGCCATTGAAATCTAATGGAGGATCGAGTGAATTTTTGTTTTACGCGGATTTCGGTGGGGGGAGAAAGGACGGTTTATCGGTCGGCTTGTATTCGGATGAATTTTTTCGTTTTTGAAAAGTTTCTGAAACGTAAAAAATAATGCTTTTGTCCTCGTTTGTTGGTTCATTTTGATGCATTGAAAAATAGTTGATTGAGTGAATATTCACGTTAAGCTGAAACACTGATTCGCGGCTTCATTTGAATCGGAGTTCTTTCCAATTCGGGGAAAGTAATGATATTTCCCTTTATTTTCATTAGTGCATGTGCACCGGCGTTCTCGGTTTCTACAGGGAGTTTGACGAAAGGAGATAAAAGACTGGTTTTACCTTCTACGCATAGCTGGACATTCACTGTTATACTCGCACACCTTGCGTTATTGCGCGGCTCTCGCATTAAGAATGTATTGACTTGACAGGTGTACAATCTACGTATATACAAATGAAAAGTAAATAAAAGCGTTGTTGCGAAATTTTCATTTTATTTACTGTAACCATAAATCTAAAAGCTTTTTAAAATTAAAACTATAGCGTTCTAAAGTGCATTTAAATCGCTTTAAAAAATAACACATATAGTATTTCCCATTGACACTGAATAATGTTCGAACCCAGCAAAATCTCCTTTTCCGGAATATCTCAATCCGCGACAACAGCCGCCTTTAAAGGCAACAGTTATCTCGCCTCAGCCGCAGATCGAGCGCGCCAATTTTTCAAAAAAACGCAAACGACTTTTTTGCTTCGCTAAAATTCACGCGGTACTGTTACTTTTATCACTAGAAGCCCCGGCTTTACGATGAGAATAAAACGGCCTCCTCTCGCCGCTATCCTCAAACTTAGCGCTCGTTCCGAGCCGTGTATTCTCTTAATGCCCCCCTTTATCGGGGGGCGGGGGGGGGGGGGGGCATTTAGCCTTTAAACAATCCCCCCCAGGAAGCGGAATCCGCGCGGCGGCGGCGACGACGCGGCTTCCTCGGGAAATCGCGTCAGCTGCCGCGGCTAATGAACGAGATCCAGACGTCGCGATCCGCGGCTATCGAGGCTCGGCCATCTGCGGCAGCGGCGATTTTCAGGGCTCGCGAGCGAATGATTATCCCGGATGCCCGGGCAAAAATGCCGGCTTAATTGTGACGGCCGGGATCGTTGCGCGGCTTTGTGCGCGCGGGTTCCTGATTTACGGGTGACGATTGGGGCCCCCGGCTGATGAAGAAATTACGAGAGGGAACAGGAGAGTCGACGCACCGTTACGCCAGTTATGACGCGGCGGCGCTTTTTCCGCTTGTTTATAGAGATGCGTCTTTTTACGGCGGAGTTTCGAGAAATGCGAGGCTTCGTTTTCTATAAGGTGGAATTGTGGGCTTGGGACTCGGGAGATGGCGCATTTTTTTTTACTGCACCGTCATTCGCTTTTCTATTCTTTATGCCATTGCTCCAGCGATAGATTGAGGTTGGCTCCGAGTTTAGATCTGGCAGGCAATAGTTGATTTTATCAATTGAATGGATAATTGATCATATTCAATTATCCGTTTGTTTTCATCTTCCCGAGGATTCGATAATTTTTAAAGCCGAGTTATTCCAGCGGGGTTGAAAACCTTCTATTACCCGTTTTAATCATCTGATGGCGAGCTCGATCGATCCTGAAAATGCGGCACGGCAGTACTGTTGGTTAATAACTAATTGTACGGAGCAGCTTCTTTTGGTCAGTTTTTGCGAGAGCGGATTCCCGAGGAAAACGGTCGATTTCCCAGGAACTTTTGCGCGGGATGAGTTCACATTACGAAGCAGCTCACGTATCGCCCATCATCGGCAATTTAGAATCTAACCTCTGCGGGATCACTCGCGGTAACCGGTTTTAACATTTCACGCGCCGGATGCAAATTCTGAAGAAATTTATCGGTCAAAGAGGCCGGGGGTCGATAAATTTTTAAAACTGCCGCGTATCTCGGGAACGCCGACGGTCTTTTAACCACTTCGAAGAACGCATCCGCAGTAAGGCATTATCGAAATCGAGGCTAAGAGTCGGGAAAAACAAACTTTCCCTCGACATTGGCCAACGATGCATTTTCCGTTGTTGTACGGCAATTATTTTAAGTAGTTCTAAAAAGTTATTCGTGCCGATTTCCAAGCGATATTTCATCTGCACTTTGTACCTGCGCGGTAGAAAACCGGGCACTAAAAAAAGGAATCTCTATCTGTTTCTTTTCACTCGCAAGTAGCGCGAACACGCGTTAAAATAAGTCGCGCTCGTCTCCAGCGAAAGGAACAGGCGCTCCAGTGCGAGCCGCCGATTCGCAAAGCACAATTTGTATTCAATTACCCCATCAGCACCTCTCCTCGGCAGGCGATCCGAATTCCTCGGGAAAAAGCGAGCCTCCCATCTAATTAAAGCGAATTAACATATCCGCTTATCGGCGCATCGGCTTAAACCGCGGTAATAACCACAATAAGACGGCTCGCCGCTTATCAGGTTCGAGGCTCGGTAATTGACGGCGGCGCGTGCGCGCGCGCACTCCCTCGGAAGCGGAGAGCCGGTGCGTAGATCTCTTCCGCGCGCGCGAGAGAGCGGCTCTCTCCGCGGGCCGGAGATCGTGGGAAACCGCGGGAGAGAGAGAGAGAGGAGCTCGCGAGTGCTTGTGTGTGTGCACGTGGCTCGGTCAAGCAGAGCCAAACGAGATATTCCCCGAGATTTCCGCGGCTTTCCGTTCGTGGAAGCGGCGCGCCTGGACTTTGTTCGCCGCGCCGGTCTTGAATGCTCGAGTGTCTTAATGAGATGCTTTGCTTTCAGTGGCCCGGGTACCGTAATGAGATGAAATATTGTTTTCGTGCGCAGGGCAGGGCGAGAAGGAAGTTTTGGGGAAGAAGCGTTTGGTTTTGTTGGATAAATATATAATAATTGGCTTCCCGTGTAAAAAAAATTAGTCTGGTAAAAGTCTGACTTCAGTCTGGTTCAAAAAGTGTGGTAGAAGTCTGCTGTAA
>JAWWEM010022853.1:0-12798 GCA_035582935.1 Ormyrus thymus | reverse complement strand
AGAGAGAGAGAGAGAGAGAGAGAAAGAGAGCAGAAAGAGAAGAATTGGATCACTTGTTGATTTCGCGAGAGCTTATGCGGGAGCGAATCTGCGAATTCTTTTTTCAAGTTAAAGCCGAAGCGAATCAGGAGCGGACCCGACTGACTTTCCAAAATTATTATTTCCAATCGCGAACTAATAACGCGGACTACCGCCGCTGCGAGCAGTGCTAAATTTCAGCGACGCGAGGATAAATATATAAAACTAGTCGGGCAGACGGCGGCGTCGATAATAGCGAATCGAGCTCGAGCCACCGCGATGGATTTCATTAACTCGAGAGTACCTCGGGTTACTCGGGAGATCGACTCGGAATAAATATCTATACATAGAGACGCGAGTGCGCGAGAAGAGCCTTATAGCTGTGCACTGCTCCCCGGCTATGGTATAGAAATCGACTCGAGCTTTTCTTCATTGTACCTCCACCCGCCCGACCGATATGAAGCCTGTCCGCAGCAGACGTTCCTCGCAGCCATTTTCGTCCGTTCCCATCCGCCGCCGGGATGTATAAACGATTTTCCCCCGGGGCTCCTCGCAGTCCTGTTCCCTTACCGCTTGGCACCCTCGGCCTTTTTGTTTAATTATTTAGTCTACCTTCGCGCCAGGCTCCGCGTTCCCTGCGAGATTTCAAATGGCCAAGTCGCATTTTCGCAGCAGTCACTTCACTGGAAATCGAAATAAGTGCTCTAGTAAGACGCGGAAGCATAATTGGACGCCGGCGGAACAATATCACGGTAATTCCTTGGATATGATTAAATTGGCATCGATAAAATTGGAAAATATACCAGGATCATAATTTATTGTCTTTATCTACGACGGTACTATGTAGCTGAAAGGATAACATTTAGTTTTGCGACCTCTAATGGTCTATTCTATTTACTTAGTTACAAGATGGGGAAATTGTAGTTTGACGCAACTCGGTGGATCATCAATAAAAAATCAAACTCCACAATTTCCGCCGTGCGAATCTCATAAATCTGGGTGGTTCGCAATGTAAAATGTAAAATCTCCCTTGAATTGGTTGCTCTAATTTCCCATATTTATAAAGAGGACGTTTCTGCTTGCAAAATAATTTTCAAAAACTTCAATGAATGATCTGAAAATTTTCATCGAATTCATTGTACATTAAATATCTTTGAACTTGTTAATGGAAAAATTTAAAAAGATAAAATGTACCTTTAATTTCATTGCGAGATTCGCCTCTTACCAAACTGAAAATGATCTCGCAAGCAAGTATATTAAAATTGTAAAAAATTTCATAAATATAATGCAAGAATTTACTCCGCATTTTAATGCAATAAAGTACAAAGCAAGAAAATTAAAAATTTTGAAATAAAAGAAAACATTTTTAATTAAACACGTAGAAATAACATTTTCTACTAAAACCTGAAAAATTATAAATAAAACGTTTAAACAACTTCAATATAAAATATGTATTCCAAAGAAGTGTAGTGGTCCCTACACAAATGATTAAACTTGGACGCAATAAAGTGAACGCCCACGATATCTACTATTCACCATGAAATGCCTTAATGAAATTCATCTTAGCTATAAATCAACTTCAAACAATTCCCATTCAGACCGAGAGATTCCCCACTGAAAGACTTCCAAATACTTGCTTACGATGAAAACTAATAATCATTGCTGCGTCGAGGGGGTCCAAAATCTTATAAAATACCTTTTGTGCTTAATGTAGTTGCAGAACAATACTCAAGTTGTTCATTTTAAGAGATTGTAATAAGATTGAATTTCCCAGAGTAAAACACGTTCTTTTATCTCCTTTAAATATTTGATTCACATCAGTGTTCTCTTTCACATTTGCAATTCCGCTCAATCTGTCGCGAATAACAAAAATCTACATCCAAGAATCTTTGGTCAATATTCAATCGCTATTAATTTGCAATTCCTGAACACAGAGTCGATTGAAAGCGTATAAAGGATACGCTATGATTTTACCAGTGAAAAATCGCACCCAATGCATTTGGGGCCGACTTATCTTTATTTATGGCTCCCTCTTTCTCTCTCTCTCTCTCTCTCTCTCTCCCTTTTCCGTCTGGGGCGCGTCACTCGCCCACAAGAAGAATTGGATGGACTCTTGAAATGAGCATCGTTCCTGACCAACTTACTCATGAAAAGCAATGAGCCGTTGACGCGTAGGTGCGATAAACGCGCTCCCCCTCTCGGGCGGATCCAAGCGTTTATAGCCAATGTTTATTTCTCGCATCTGCCGGTAATAAATTACGCGAGCCATTGCACCTATTTACGTATTTTCTTCCGCGGCGTAATTCTATCGTTTGCCGTTCGGGATTCTGAATAATTTATAAATCCTCGGACTTTTGCTCTCTTCTGCTTTGCCGCCGTACAAAGTATTGATCTGAATTGCTAGTAGTTCATTGGAGAATTTAATTTTGACGTAATATCGAAATTTCTTCTTTGACTGAAGGATGAATGCAAATGAATAACGGCGATGTGTAAATTAATATATAGATTTTATTTATTTAAAAAAGATTGAATCAACTCGATATAAGTAGATTAGATCGGTCATAAATAATAACCGAAATAATAATGTGGCGATTGTATGATCCTCATATTAGATTCTCTGTGCATCATAATAGATGTGTATTAATATTGAATAATGCATATCAGGATCATAAAAACAAATATTCTTTATATTAAACAAAAAAACATTTGGCTTGGTAAAAGTACCGCTAACATTAAAGCCAATATTCAATTTTTGTATAACCCTAAGAAAGCGCAAAGGGAAATGATGACTTTTTGTCACCTCGCACAATACATTGAAATATTTCTATCAAATAATGAGATTTATATAATTTCTAACGAAAAAGAATTTTTATACATATAATTATTTATACTAAAGTGGCATCAGACTATTTTCCGCTTGAGATATACGTTTCAGTCCAAAACCATATTTCCGCATCATTGCTGCAGATAGTTGAAATAAACGCGTAATAGCAGTTTAATTTATATCCGCAAAGAAGAACGTAATCAAATATATAGAGACCAACTTCACAATCTTTACGGCACAATGTTTAGTGCCTAATCAAATTTATAACAGACCAGATATATGATGGAGAAAAAATGTATTTAAAAAGAATATCTGTATCTTCTGCTGGACGTGATTGTCGATAGCTAGGCTAATAGGAGATAGTCGTTGAATTGTCATTTTAACGAGTGGAGTAAGCAACTTCTTGAGAAAACGTGGCTTCTTTCCTTTGAGCCAATACCTTCTATCAAATACAAGAATCGCCAAAAAAAAGATAATCGATATGAATAATATAATTACGTTTTCCAAAATTATGTACAGTAATATTTATAGTTATATTCTAAAGTTACTGATTATCCAGCTTTTATGCCAAGTAATATAAAAAAAAAAAAAATGTTCCTAGTAAGTAGCCGCGCTTATAAAAGATGGTCTGCTTTTTCGGACAGTAAAAAAATGAATTACGCCAAAAGAAGAAGAAATTGTCAGCCATCTGACATAATCCAAGAGTTACAGGAAAAACCTTTTCTTTCACCGTTTCGTCTAGGGTTTAAAGGCGTCCCTCCTTTTTGAAGATCAACTTTGTCTCATAATTCATCCTTTCATGCAGCTTCCAAATAAAAGAAAGTTCTATGAAGATTATTTTATTGGACTGCAAATCTTAGATATTGATTATATAATATGAGATTATATCATCAAGAATGATTTAGTTTTAAAAATAAAAGTAATAAAAGTTTATTTTGACATTTCTTACTGATTAACGATCTGCTTAAAGTTATTGTTTTACACTACAATTTATTTCTCTTAAAATTAAAAAGAAATAAATCTTAAAATTGGATTGAAAGAAAATGTCTATGACAAAATCTGAAATCTGAAGTCTACTGAATTTCACAGAAATAAAAAATAAACTTACGGCTAATACAAGAAAACGAAAAAGCAGCTCAGACGTTTTTTAAAATCTATATTTTTTGTCGTTACAAATAATAGACTTTCTATAAATGTACTTAGATAGAAGATAAAGATGCAACTTTCATTGAGTATGCCTTCGATTCAAAATGAGTAGACGGTACTTACAATAATAGCAAAATTGCAGAATTACGGATAATTGACGCAGAAAGAACATAAGTCGTACGTGGACTTTTTTACGAAATTTTCCTCTGGTCAGCTTCCAGACTTACACTGATATCGCTTTATTACGTATTTATCGATAAAATATCAGAACGAAAGCGCATGCAATTACGCTATAGACCATTTATTCCAAAGACTGCGTTATTCTACTTTTCTCCAAGCTTTTGTCTTGTCAGTTATGTCTAAATATACATTTATACTTGTCCATTTATTAAGGCAAAGACTAGAAATGATACCCTAGAGACAAATTGTAAATAAACTGCTGCTTTGTACTTGATTATCGATAATGAACTATAATTGATTATGTAAAAAATATCTTTCTAAGGTTACATTTTAGTTACTTCGATTTTATGTATCAAAACTTCAAAATGCGCAAAAGCTTAAAATTCAGTACCTTAACAAAAGTAACAAAACTACTATCAATAACTTTCATTGTAAAAAAGTTTGAATTATGATATATTGAATGAGACTACATAAAAATTGATATTGGAATTAAGTTTAATTTTAGCATTAAACACTTTTTAAATTTCTAATACTAACTTTTTTTTACGAGTTTTAGTGTAGCTTACTTGGCACTTGAATATCAACTGCCATCTATGAACGTAGCTGCAAGCTACTTTAAGCGACAGTTGATGGTTCAATGGGTGCAGGATGGTTGTTCTATCTGCTGCGCAACTGCTTCCTTACCACTTAAGATAACTTCCTTAAATTTTCTACCAAAATAAATTCATCTACAAAGTTACTGTATTTAAACTTACATGAATTTTCTATAAACATATATTCTAACTTAAAAAGAATAACAACCCTATTAAAAAGAATTTATTTATTTTATAGAGCATCTGCACCAGGAATTATGCGGCTTTATAAGTTTTTGTAAATTCTTTTTAATAGGGAATTTATATTCTAAGATGTAGTATGTAGGTGGCGAGGTTTTCAAAATCCTACAATTAATTTGGCAATGAATAAAAATTATTTAATTTAAGAGAACATAATTAATGCGACGCGGTACAATACTTACTAACAATAACGTGAACCAAACACACAAATAACAGTGATGCTGAGTATCATTTGGATCAAAATCACAAGTTTAAAAACATGTTGTATCATCTCGCAATAACTTTAAAAAATGTATTTTTTATTCACTTTTTAATAATTAGAACATTAAAAGATTCGCGTGAAAAGAATAAAGAAAAAAAAAAAATAGTTGTGCAACGCGTCCGTACACACTCAAAAAGAATTACCATAAGATATCTTGATGCATGCAAATGCATTCTTTGAACATTTTTCGCGCGCGTCCTCGTGAAACTTTGACCTCTGTCGAGAAAAACGAATCTTTTATCAAAACACTTGGCAACTAAGCTAATTCAAACTGTTATA
This sequence comes from Ormyrus thymus, assembly GCA_035582935.1. Classification (NCBI taxonomy): domain Eukaryota; kingdom Metazoa; phylum Arthropoda; class Insecta; order Hymenoptera; family Ormyridae; genus Ormyrus; species Ormyrus thymus. Next base: position 7,256 of record JAWWEM010022853.1, on the reverse strand, counting down.
AAAATAGAAAAAAAAGAAAATCGAGCCAGAGACCGTCACCGTCATCGGGATCGACGCGCCGCTCGTCCGGCAGGAGCTTCAAATCCGCGCATCCGTGCAGCACGAAGAACCCGGCGGCGGCGTCGACGCCCACGAGCAGCACGCCACCGACGAATCCAGCCGGTCCCTGAAGCGCCCACCAGACGTAGAACTGCGGAGCGTCTTCGCGCAGCACGCCGGCGGGATACGGCAGCACCGAGCTCCCGACCATTGTACTCGAAGCGCGTCAGCAGCAGCGACAGCGGGACGTTCGCCGCGAACCCGTAGGTGAGGAGCAGGCTGCGACGGGCGTACGGCTCCAGGATGCGCTACTCCTCGACGGTAAGCAGGAACAGGCCGGAGCGACGCGGTACCAGGGTAAGTGCTGGAAAGCGGGTTGCTCATAAAATTAAGCGGAGTAAGACGATGGAGTGCTTGGTAAGACATCTTAATCAACTTGGATTCGCTTTTATTTTGTATCTCATGTCGTCTGTACATTAACCATTTATGTTCGATTTTATTGGATTTTTAGTTGCGATTCTTATACAGCCGAAAGTAATTTGCAAAACTTTTCGGACCTGTTTTCGAAATCATAATATTTTATACTCAAATATATTGTGCAAATAAACTTGTGCGCAAGAACGAGGATACACTGAAACCGTTTCCTGAAGTTCGATTTTCTATCTACTTAACTCTCATTACTTATGCCTTCAGGCTGAAAACCTACAGCGTACTTATGATAATTGCGAAATCACAAAATTACGGATAATTTTCAGAAAAAAACGCAGTCATACGCATGGAATATGAAGTTGGCGTAGCGATCAAAGTTGATCAGCTAATGTCTTGTTCAAGTTAATATACATTTTTAATTGAATATTTTTATAATAAACTTATATTCTGAATTTTCTTATATTCTTTATATAAAATCAATTTTGTATTATATTTGAAGAGAGGATAAATTAAACTTAAGTTTTATTAGCAGAGGTGTATTTATATATAATTTTACCAAATTGCTTATTCTGAACATATTATTCTCAAATTAAAATAATTTTTATTCAAGATGATTAATTATTAGAATCTATATTGGGCGTTGAAATACATAGATATTAAGTTTTTGAACAAGTTCTTAGAACATTAATTATCAATGTGAATAAAATAAAAATGATGCCTCTCGTTTGTCTGTACGGTGTAAAGCTTTGTATTATTATAAAAATGATTATACAACATCTTACTTTTTGTGTATAGAGAAAGAATGTGCTTGAAACGTATGTAAAACTTTCTTTAAGTACTTCAGCAAACATTCTTCGACAACGTACGTAATGCGTAAGAGGCATTTAGACTGCGTAAAAACATCAGCATCTCCCTAATGAAGTTTTCACTGTTCTCTTTACTTGTTTACATCGCGTAAAACTGAACATGCACTTTTGAAAGAAAGCTCTACTTCGTTGTCGAAAAAATGCTTCGTCTGAATGTGGAATGGAAGACGTTTATTAGAAATTCGATGGGATGCATAATTACACTCTCTATGGAACAGCTCTCTTTTGGAAAACAACTGAGGAGTAGTCGAAGTGTGCGGAAAAATTCTTCGGTGATGTGTATTCACAAAAATACAAACGCACGCAGAGTTTTGTAATAAATTTAATCCAGATAGCGAAACTAAAAATAAATTTCTTTAAATGAATTACTTACCGGATGCGCTTACTAATGTAAGAATACCAAAAATGTATATCGCGTGTGGCCGTCTAGACGTTCTGGAAGAACGCAATGACTTTAAAATAACTGTATCTCTTCATCAAAAATGGTACGGTCTTCAATTGATAGCAATCAATTTATGCAATGATATATATTTTTACTTGAAATAAAATTCTAGAATTTATCTAATTTAACTACTACTTGCGAAGTCTTCCGTTTCTTTCTTTTACGGTTGCTTTGTTAACGTAAAACAGAGAGATTCATTGATGATTAAAACGGCATTATGAGGCAATATTATCACGGAGAATGATGCATAAACAATCTTGAAATGTTTCTTTTAGAACTTCTTAAAAAGTTATTCATTCAAAATTATTTAACATTTCAACATTTTAACAATAAACAATGTATAATACTGGATTGAATTGTGTACCGTTCATGAAAAACTTGATATAATGCCATTCGATTTAATTATCAACGTCTTCATGGTCTTCATTCGTCGCCTTATTAGCTGTTAACCGTAATCCGTTTACCGACCTTTTCAGTGTTGCACAAACAATCGGTATGTTATTTTTCATTCCTCCATTCAAATATTTATAAAAAAAAAAGATCAAAAAGGCAATTGTCTATCAAATGTCTATCCAAACAACCTGGAAAGTTGCCAAAAAGCAGTAAAAGCTCAGCAACTGCAGCAGGCATCTCACTTACGATCGACTCGCGTCCTTATAAGTACTCTCGTCCACTTGGCGCTTCCGCAAAACAGCGCCCAGCACCTCCTACATCTGCGCAGAAAACCTCTGGAATGCGCTCTGGCATCGGTGTACACACAGCAGAAGGAGGTAAAAGCCTATCCCACTCGGCGGCAACGTGTTTTCTCTCCCTCTTTCTCTTACTCCGCGTTCTTCAGGTACCTAAGCATGTATGCGTTCGCGCCGCCGCCTAGGAGATACCCGTTAGCCGTTAGACGGCTGGCTGGCTCGATCCACTTCTGTTTGGGGCTCGGCGGGCTCGCGTTCGATTCCCCAGTAGTTACCCAGCAGCGATGCCCGATGTCACCGAGGACGAAATCAGGCACGTGCTCGCGGGCGAGAGTTCGTGCGTCGCCGAGGACCTCTGCGACTACACCCTCGAACAGCAAAACCTAGCAGCCGGTGAGTCGACCTTGCCTCATTTTAAACTTCCCTTTCTAGGTTATAATGTCAGTTAATCCGCTAGAAAGTGCGCGCCGTTTTTACTTTTTATGAAAACGCGAGAGCGAGCGGTATAATTGCTATGCTGGATGCAACTCTGCGCCTGTTTTCACTGGGTTTGAACGGATGCGCGAAAAGCGCCTGCGGCGAGTTTTCTTCCTATTATATCGTCTTACTTTTTCTCCTTGAGTGAGCTTCTGTGGGGAAATTGAAATTGTTATTTATGGTTTTCTATTAGAAGGTTCTATTAGAGTATTTTAAAACTTTGAAGATTTTCAATTATAATATTGATATACATGAGATCTAACTTTTTTATTATAATTATTATAAATAAATACAAAATAAAAAGGAGCAGTAAAATTGTTTAATTACTTTTACTAAACTAAGAGACTAAAAGTATTTTTTAAAGTACATTACAAATAAAATGATCCTAGAGTTTTATTGATAACAATGATATAATATAGTATTTTTTTTTTAATTTAGAAGCAAATGGGATCAAGCCAGCGGTTGATTCTTCATATATTCCCATTTGTCAGAAAACAGTTACGTATATTGTAGCTGCTGTACTTATCAATGAGCATGATGAGGTTCTCATGATGCAAGAAGCTAAGCCATCGTGCATGGGAAAATGGTATTTACCAGCTGGTCGTGTAGAACCACACGAAAATTTAGTAGATGCTACAAAGCGAGAGGTCCTAGAAGAAACTGGCCTTATAATAGATCCAAAATCATTGATAATGGTTGAATGTGCCAGTGGCTCTTGGTTTCGGTTTGTTATGACTGGAAGTATAATTGGTGGTAGCTTAAAAACTCCAGACCAATCTAATGAAGAATCTCTACAAGCCTGCTGGGTTAGAGAAGTGACGAGCTTGCAGCTTAGATCTAATGATATTTTGACGTTGATTCAAAAAGGCAGAGACTTTGCAAAGAAAGTAAATGGGCCCTGCCATCCACACATCTTACCAGTTGAAAAAATTCATAATAAATTATACTTGCGATTGATTGTCTGCATCAAGAAGAAAGCATCGTAAGTTTTCTGTATTCAAATCTATAATCAATTTATATCTATTTTCAGCATAAAATTAAAACACCATAAATCTATTATAAAAATTAAATATTTTAACAGGAACAGACTCCATGTACTCATTTCTGAGAAAAAAACATTGCATCTACCAGTTTGTGAAATAAATCCATCTAAAAATTTGCACTCTACTCTGCATAGGTTCATGGTGGTAAGTTTAATATTTTATTTTATGAAAACCAATGCTTTTCCTAGTTTAACTTATTTACTTATTTTAAAGGAAATTTTTGGAGAGGGTATACCACAACACAAACCTCATGGACTCCTATCGGTGGAATTCAGTGGAACAGGAGAAGGAGATGGTCTTTGCCTTACTCTACTCATATCATTTAGACCTCCTCTAGAAGAGGTTTCTATCAGTGGAAAATATATTTGGCACGAATTACCTCAAACATTAGCTGACACAATCGCATCTCGATTACCAAAAAACATGACTATTTCTTTAAATGTTGTTCGTTGATCACATCAGCAAACAATTTTACAAAGAAAAGCAAATATTAGAACTTTCTCCTTAAAAATTTTTTAAATAATGTGCAATAAATATGCCTTACAATTTTGGTACAATACTAATAGTAGCTAGATTCAGAGATTTACAATGGTTAATTATAATATTAAACGTAAATTGAATTTTATATAACAAGCTTTACTCTAGTATATTAGAATTAACTTAATGAAATAAATGTAGGATATTTTAAAAATAAATTATAAAGACAGTAGACTATAAATATTTCAATTATTTTTAATTATTATCTACAAATTGTATATATTTTAAAAATATCAAAAGTGCTTTAAACTAACGTGTGCTGTCGACAATGGATATATCAATATTTAATTTTTAATCGTCGTCATATCAAATAAATTTTTTTAAATTTGAAAAATTATTAAGAAGTTCTTTAATTAATCTTATGCTAACTTACATTAACATATTTGTGAATGGCAATACTAGTACCGATGTAAATTTTTTTTATAAAAAAAAATAATTGCGCAATAATTGTATTACCATAACCAGTAGTTAGGTAGGCTATATACATTCCTCTTACGCTTTAGAACCATAAAAAAGAAAGTAGAACAACAAAGCAATAAAATTTTTAGAGAAAGTATTTATAGATGAATTTTCTATTAGAATGATCTATTATAATAAAGTAAATATTCAAACTGTTAAATCATTGGTAAATAAATTTTTGAGAAAAAAATAACTTTAATTTTAAATTTGTTATTTATAATTTTTATAAATTTAAAACGATGTTATACATTAATGATTGTATTAAATACAAATTTTATGTAATAAAAACTAATTTTGCAGTAATTTTAGATGTGACATAAAAAAATTGATTTTGTAAACTTTATTTTGTTTTATGATTCGCTTAGTGAGTGAAGAGAATTATTTACCATCTACTTATGTTATTCGTCTTTAAGTTTTTTATATTATATTTTGTTAATAAAAGATTTTATTTATTTATTTATTTAATTATTTCTTTATTTATTCAACAGACGGGTAAATACCTAGAACGATCTGATACAAAGAGTAATTTAGAAATAAATTTTTAAAAATGTTTGTGGAGAAATGCAAGAGAGACGATACACGCAGTACATCCAAATAAAATGAAAATTAAACAAAAAAAAAATTTTTTTTAACGATAATTTACAAAAAATATGTAGTTTACAACACAATTTCGTAATTTTTTCTAAAGGCCAAATTCGTGTTAAAAATGTTTTCTTGAAATTCTCTTTGAGATCGGAGAGTGCTCGCGTTTTCTGAAGCGAGACTGCAATTCTGCGCAGTTGAAGTAGTTGTAAACAAACTTATGAGCTAGAGTGACATTAACAAGCAAGTAGAGCGATTTAAACGATAGAGATTTCAAATAAATTGGAGATCCTCGACTAATCATGACGACATGGGAAATGCATTTTGCGTTGGAGCCCATCCAGCCATTGCAAATCATAGGCTGTGTATTGTATTACCCATACAATAGAGCAATAAGTTAAGCTTGGAGTTATTAATGACCTATAGATGTGAAGTCTGCATCTGATAATAAAACCAAGCGTACAGGGTGCTTTATTATTACAAACGTAAAAAATATGGTCCTTAATAGTATACTTATAAATTGACTATCAGTGAAAACACCAAGGTCTCGAACAAAACCAAAGGACTCAAATGAGAGCCTTAAGAAACCCCAGAGTAGAGTGAGACCTGGAATCTCGGGGAATCCAGTAGTACCGTCGATACAATAAGTAACTCAAGATTTAAAGTATCAAATGCTTTGGAATAGTCACAGTAAATTACATCGCCTTGTACGCAATTACATAGGAAGACTGCAGGAATACCATCAGCACCGGTGTTGAAAGATGGTTCCAGTTTGCTAAGCGTTGCGATCAAGCCCTCCCTTGACAGTGACAAACTACTTACCAAATGAATCTGAGCCGGTGGATAAAGCATTCTGCAGACAAATGCTAGACTGATAACAAGAAAGTTCTGCGAAGAGTAGCTTACGAAAATATCAGGAGTCTTGTGCGCAATCATTGTTAACTAAACGTACTTTAATGTTTTTTTTCATCTGAGCCCTGAACTTTCGAAATAAAATCATAGTAGCTTTTGTTGCGTAGTCTGATACAAACCGCGCGCAAATGTTTAATAAAAACAATGAAATCAGAGTTTTTTCTAGATATTTTATAAACTCAGCGTTTGTGTCTTTTGGCTTTAATGGAACCAATTAGTTCGTCATCAAACAACGATGAAAAATATATTAATTGGTTTTGCCTCAAAGGTTTACCGATAATATTGTTAAATTGATAGAAGATTTTTGTAAGCATCACTTCGCGGTCGCGATCTACAAAAAGAAAATGCCCAATCAATAAAATCTAACGCATAACAAATAACACTATAATTTGCTTTCCGAAAATCACTAAAAGTTGATAATTGAGTTCTATAGTAATCCGGCGCACCAAAGAAAAGGCTTATGGTGAATGATAAGTCTACTCTAGGAATAGGCTCAATGGTTGTGAGATTGCAAATCCTTAAAGTTGGCGAATAAAATCAAGATTTCATTATTTATTTTTTCGTTTCCAAATGTAGCTTACAATTACAACAATTGATTACTTGGTTGAGAATTTTGAACTTCTTATAATGTTCACTCCAAATTGTAAATTTATTATATTGTAATAAAAGGAAATTTCTTGTATTGTAATTGTAAACAAAAACCCATTACACTGAGAGAAATTATTGTGTAAAAATTACTATTTTCCTCAGTAATTGGAGGACATACTGCCACATTTACAAT
>JAWWEM010022812.1:8544-19276 GCA_035582935.1 Ormyrus thymus | reverse complement strand
CTCTCTCCCCGACAGGAGGAAAAGCCGATAAAGCTCGAAAGGCAAAGGCAGCGGCTAACGAGGAAAAAGCAGCCTCTCCTCTCCGCGCGCGTCACGTATATACACCAGAGTCCGGTGCGACGCGCCGCTCACAATGACGCTCTCTCTCTCTCTCCCGGCGCACCGCTACGCGCGCGCAGATAAAACGGGACGCGGCCGCGCCGTTGACTGCCCTTTTACAGGGATGTTTTTGCGCGACGAACAATAAAGCGCATCTTCGCACGCCGCCGCGCCGCGAGTAACGGAGCGGCGCGAGAGCGGCTGGGATGAACTTTACGGGACGCGCGGCTGAGCGAAAGGACGAGAGAGAGAGCCGCGGAGTCGGGGCGTAGAGAGGGATTGCAGGAGTTTGCTTGCGGAAAATGGAGGAGGAGTAAAACCGATGGGCTTTGAATGAAATGTCGGTGCTCGCGACGTAAATGGGTTTTTAAGGCTCGCGTTTGCGGTTGGCGTAACAAGTTCGAGCTTTTTTTTTTAGTATAGAGGTGAAACTTTTGAGCGAGAGTAGATTGGTGCTTCATTTATGAATTGGAATCAAAGTTTAGTATTTTAAACAATGACTTGTTAATCAAGTTACTAAATTACTAAATTTCAGCCTTCTGACTGACTGACTGACTAGAAAGAGTAAACGCAAAGCGTCCAATCGAGAAATGTAGCCGATCGAGTCTAACAGTGATCACAAATCGACTTCGGCAACCGAGCAGTTTCCGTTTAACCGAGAAACGAACGAAGTGGCTTCGACTCGCGGAAACGGCAGCGACATTTTCTTCAAACGGAAAGAGCGCGATTCGAGATTTATCGGGGCGTTTTACACGTCCTTTACGAGTACTAATCCGCGCTTTATTGACCGAACGTGTCTTTCTCCTCCGCTCGGTTATACTCGCGAATGTATATATACATATAAACTGGTTTTACGATGAAAGTTTGACATCGATGTATGTCCCGGCTCGCGGCTCAACTTTTACCATTTATTGCCACAATTTCAGCGGCGCGCTGCGCGTCTTCCTCTCCGTAAAAACCGGCGCGCGCTTCGGTGCTCCAGATAACGTTTTCGAGCACTGTTTTATTGCGCAGCAGATCAAACATTCTGTAATCTAACAATTGAAAAGTAAGCCTCGGTAAAGGAAAAAGGCCGCGGGCGTAACATTTTTTTTATCTAATTCAAGCGAATGAGATTTTATAAAAAGTTTGTTTTTTAAGCAACGTACCTGTTCATTCGTAAAGTCAAATTGCAAGCGTATCGCTAACGAAAGAATTTTTCAAAACAGAGCCATAAACCCCGAACAGCGAGACGAAAAGCCAGTGAAGCCGAGCGCAGGATCTCGATTGCCGCGGGCAAAAGTCCGTCCGGGCCGTTCGGCGCGCGCCGAAGAAACCGAAAACGCGGGGAGCGCCGCGCTCTCCCGAGGATATAATTCCGAAAATGAAGCCGGCGAAAGCAAGTCGGCGAACGTGACGCGCTGACCAAATTCAGCCGCCCGCGGAGAGAAATGACTTTCGCGCCGCGAGGAAGCGACGGAGTTTCGCAAGGCGCTACGACGACGCTTGCGCCGCGGTTACGGGCAACGACGATTCATCGCGAAGGTGTATTTCAAGTAATTCGATTACTTTTACAAAATAATTTATCTTGGAGCTCAGTAAAAATATGCTTCGTGTAACTAAAGAATTTGCTTGAATCAGATTAGAGCACAAGTGCAAATATTGTGAATTTTAAAAAATTTTAAAAAAGTATAGGAGCTCAATAATTTCATATTTAAGGAATTATGCACTCGCGGTGCCAAAATTTGGTCAAAAATATTTTGATTTTCGTTACTATTTACATATATTTTCATAAAAATATAATATATAAATTTATAATAGAAGCACCTTCTGATCGCGAGAGGAATTTCTACTTCGCCGTCGGTCGTACTTGGAACTTGACTTTCATTGCCGCGAATTGAATCATCGCTCGTGCTTGTTTGGAAACGCAATTGAAAACGCGCCGCCGCTTTTCCCGATTGGTAAATCGAGTGATTTTTGGTTCTCGAATGCGAGGAGCGGCGCGGCCTCGCTCGCTTATTAGCTCGTAAGGATGACGTTTAATTTTCAATCGACGTCGCTTTTAATTTTTAATGACGCCACGGCTCGTTACAACACGAAGTAAATAAAATGGGAAGACTCTACAGGCGATAGGAGAAAATCTCCGTTTCGCAAAAACAATTTGCTCGCACCGCCTGTGCAATCTGTTCGCTTTATTGAAGTTACTTTTCGTCAAAGCAGCCTATCTTATCAAAACCTGCGGATAATCTAAAAATATAAAAATATACATTATTCAATTGTCTCGGCAAGATCAACACGCCGCCTTACAGTCCTGAATATTATCGGCTAAACAAACACAGAGCGCTACTTTATTAGCCAAGGTCATCGATATCCGGTCCCCGTCATTCAAGTCGCCAAAGTCTCTTACACAAAAAGCCTATCGAATGACTTCACCGTTTAAAAGACCCCGGCCGGCGTGTTTATTACACGAAAACGTAACCGCCGGAGAAAAAGCTCTCGTCGCGCGTAGGCAGCCGTTCGCTTACGTTCAATTCCCGACGGTCGATGCCAATTCGGCGGCGACGTAATTTACTCGCGAAAAACGGCGAGCTCCCCGTGACGCACCGACCGGTCAATTAAATCGGACGTTCGTTGCGCAATAATAGCGCGACGCGTCGACCATAACCGAAAACCTAAAAAGAAGAAAAAAAATTCGGGGAAAAGCTCAAAAAAGCTTCCCGCTTCCGTCTGCTGGCGCTCTTTTATTGCGAAAGCTCGCCGGCCAAGTGGGATTGAAGCCCTCTTTCTCTGCTGCGCCGAGGAGAGAGAGAGAGAGAGAGAGAGAGCGCGAGGCGTTCGATTGGCGGCGCGGCACAGCAGCGCCAGCGATGTCCCAGTAACCTCAAAATTCGAAAACCTCCGAGGGGAGAGGGAAGCTCGGTCTGTACACAACGCCGCGCGGCGACGCTCTTTTTCAGCTGAGAGGGGAGCACACACCGCGCCGAGAATTCGAAGCGCTCTTTTTTTCTTCTTTTTTTTCCTCAAAGGCTGGACGAAAACGAAACGCTCCCGAGGACTATACCGTGGCGGTCTTGGAGCAACGGCGAGCGATTCGATTGAAAGCTTTATTTAGGCGGAGCTTTCGGTTGGTGCGGAGCTTAGGCGGTTGCGTCTTGTTTGTAAACAAATGCGGGTCGAATGTTTAGTTGGTGAACGTTTGAATTTATATTTTAATGAGAGTAAAGGTTTCCGATGCGACGTGGCCTCGGGAGGAAGTGTGTTTAAATGGGTTTTAATTTGCCATCGACAGTTGGAGGAGAATGCTGCTTCATTATAATGTCGTTTAGAGCGAATAATTAATTTTGAATATAATTGCAAGAGTCGCAGGTTTTTGTGTCGTTGACTGGTGCAAACTTGTCGAGTCGCTGCTGCATCATCAATTATTAATTAATTAATAAATATTTGCCAACATTAATTTTCAGCAATTAAATTTGTAGGCTAAATTATGAGAAAGCAGCGATAATTGTTTGGTAAATAAATTAATGAGAATTAATTTGAAGAAAATATTTCTTGCGATTTTTACAAGAAAAAAATATAAGAAGTCAGGTAATTTTAATTCGATCATTATGACGTCAGACTTACAATATCACGTGATTTTATGATGTCATACCTGAACGCAAAGCAAAACTTATTTCTGTCCCTTGAAAAGGAAAACTGCTTTGCAAGAAAATCATCGATCTTTACTTTATCAAATTAACGACACTGCATTTCATAATCTATTATCGATTATTGGTGTGTTAACCGTTATTTAACGGTTTTCAATATCTAACCGTTAGGTGCATGCAGCAATTAAACTAACCGACACGATAGGGAACGTTACTTTTCTCTACTATTGCAATTTGCCAAACTTATCAGATTCAGACAATCACAATTAACGTTTTTTTGCCTTTTAATAAAATACGCATTAAAGGAAGGTTTTTATTTTTCTGTATTTTTGATTATCATTGCTTGTGAAATGCGTAAGAAATATTTCTCTCAGATTTATTTACGTCAACAAATTTTCAGATAAAATAAATTGGAACCTTTATTAAATTATGATACTTTGCACCAATTCGTGTCAGGAAATTAGTAGAATAAATAGGTTTCTGTTTAGTTTTCAATCAATAGCCTACAGAAAAACAGGTTAAACTTCAACGAGATTAGTCTTCATTTACTTTACTGATGTAAATTAGAACGGCAATAAAAGAAAAATCTTCACGCTCAACCTACTTATCATAGGGCAAAAAGCGTCAAAAGCCCACTTTCGACGTAACCTCAAAACCGAAAATTTTCAAAGAAAAATAAGCGGAAAAAGCCAGCGAAACTCGAGCGAGAGAAGGCATCGCAGATCGGCAGCATCCCCCGAAAAAGCGCTCGCAGTGTCGACCTGCGCCTGCGCGCGGCGTTGCCATGTCGACGCGGAGCGCGTCTCTCCCTCTCGAATGACGTAACTCGCGCGCTTTGCGTCACGATCTCGCGCACGCGGGGTTGATGCTGTCCGCGCGCGCTGCCGATACCTCTCTCGCGAATTTATTGCCGTCCGCGTTCCGGGAAGCGCGCCTGTTTTCTCCGAGAAAGTGCTTTTCCGAGAAGAAGCGAGGTGCGCGAATTACGCGGAAGATTTGCCTGGTGTCGTGGATGGATGCTCTTATGAAAAGAAAGAAAGAAGAAAGAAGGCTCGGCGGTCTCGCGACGGGTGTAGGACACAAAAGAGAGAGAACGCGTAACGTATCGTTTCTGAGCCAAGGAGAAAAACTACGTAGGCTGTAGAGCTCTTAAGGAGAACAGCAACGGCGTTATTTACTTATTTAACCGAGAAATATTGTTGTAGGTATTATGAAGTAGTGTTACAGCTACGAGTTGGAATTTATTCAATGAAATCTATAAAATTTCGAAATTCTTTTAATTTTTACCCGGTTTAGAGTTTGCTAATTTTTTTTCTACATTCCAATTACTTTCATTGGTTAGACTATTGTAAGTTTTTGAAAAATTCAATAAATACCTATTAACGGTAATGGTTTGTAATTAAAAAAATACATTGAAAATGAAGATAAAAAAAGCAGATCAAAGTCTCAACAGCTTTACAAGAAAAAAGCTCGAAACACTCGAAAAAATAAAAGTTATCCGTTTGAATTCGCAAGCTGGGCCACCCACGCAAATAAAAACACGCTCGAGCCGCGCGAATCAAGTGTCACCGCGCAATACTCCAGCGTCCGCAAACACAAACACGCGGCTCCTTCCCCGCGAGAACCTTGTCAAAATATGCTTAATTCTGTGCAACCTCCGTCGGAAGAAGTGTGGCGGCGCCGCAGCCTCTGAGAAAGCACGCGAAAAGGCGAGCGGGATTAGGCAAGGATTAAAGCTCGCCGCGATTATTTTGGCTCCCCACCCTGCCGACGCTCTGTCTCTGACTCTCTCGCAAGGTGGGCTCCAGGCGCTCGGTCGCGAATCAATGACCCAGATTCGCGCGGGAAACGAGATCTCGGTCGATTCGCGCCTGATATGCGCGCGCGGCCACGAAAATTCTGCGCGCGCCGTATTTATTTACATTTTGCGCTCGCCGGAACATAATTCGGGGAGACGACGCGCGCGCGTCTCTCTCTTTTCTTTTTTCATTCGCGGGCGATCGTTCGAAATGCTTTGTTTCGACTCGCTCTCTCTCTCTCTCTCTCTCTCACCGCGGAGAGGATATTTTCAAACCGGTCACGTGACTGGGGAGACACGGAAAGCGTCCTTTTCGAACGCTTTTTTTCGGCGGAATCGAAGAAACGACCCAAGTTTTACTAATGAAATCGAAGCTGTTTTTAAACGGAATTTATTTTTATAATAGCTATGGCGAAGTCACGCATTATGATGAAATGTAAGTGTATTAATGGTTTCTCTTTATTTTTAGTTAAAAGACGTGTATTTTATCATATTCTCATCGCGCTTCTTCGTTTTACTTATCAATTAATTAAAGAGCTCGATAAGGCATTTAAAAACAATTTATTACGTATACCAATTGCAGTACGAACCGGTACTAAACAGCTGTTTTAACAGTTCAAATCCAAAGTAAAAGTTTCTTAACAGAAAACTGTTTTCCTTCTCCCGCTTGTTTTTTTGCGAAATTATGTTAATCAAGCAATGAAGTAATACCGCGCGCGTATATATGCATATGCATAAATTGAGGTTATGTTATCTCCGGCGAGGTGTACAAGACGGCGGATGTGGAAAAAGAATCGCCTCGAGGATCGCGCGCGATTTGCACGCTTTTATAACGGATACCCATTTATTGAAAGATAAGGGAGCTAGAAAATTTACGGGGGTTCGCTGCTACGATATATATATACACAGGGGCTCTCGAATTAATCAAGAGAGTCGCTACCGGCAGAAAGTAACTCGATTGCGGATTTTCTTATATCAATTAGTTGATTGAAAGATAGAGTTTTTTTTGAAAATCAAGTCGCTAATCTTTCTTTCGCCTCGATAATTGAATTACGCAACGCTTAAAAATAAACATTGAGCAACACTTTTACTGCACGCCGTTAAAGCTTCGAGAAAAAAAAAGAAAGAAGCGAAAATCGACTTGGGGGAATAAATTTTTCACGACGATAAATTTTCCTGCTCTTCCCGCCACCGAAATAACCGCTCGCGTGCCGTTTTTATCCGTGCACGCGCGGCGTTTCGAAAAAAAATTCAGACTTAAATAAAAGGCCAGCCGCACGCGCGCACGAGACAATGTGCGCTTTATCAGGCGGAGCATCTGAATTTTCGCTCTTTACCCGGTTTTTTATCTCGGCTCCTTACACGACTCGAAAGAGCCTCGGGTAATTCCCGAAACGCGGCTAAGTCGCCGATAAAAAGGACCTCGAATTACATAACGGCTCGCGGTGACACATCGGCCGGGAACCCCCCAAAGAGAGTCATTGTACATCAGCTGCGAGAAAAGATCGCGCAAAGACGGAATCAATGACCCAGATTTCGTCGACTGCCGACGCCGTTAAATGTCTTCTTTTTTCTCTCTTCGATGCACATCTCTCTCTCTCCCTCTCTTTCGCTTCCTCTCGCTTTTCGGCAGAGTCGTTAAAAATCACGGGATTTAAGTGGGACGCTTTTAGAGCCGCGCGCGTAGTTTTTTTTTCTGTATTCCTAAGCTCGCATTTTCGGACGAGAGGCGCGCAGATAAAAGAGCGAGTCGCGACTCGGCTTATCACAAAGCGCGGCGGAAAAGGCGGATTTTTTTTTAAGACGGTCACGGCTGAGTTCGTTTACGTTAGTCGAGTAGTGTTTAATTGAAGATAATTCCGCGTGCGGTAATAAAAATCACTCTTTTTATTTACGACGCCTCAACGAGCTGTAATTGAATCGAGCTCGTATCGATAGGAGATCTGGTTTTAATAGTGCTTTTATACAAACAACGTTTATTAAATCAACGGTAATTAAGGATAGGTCAATTGAATTTGTCGCATTTCTCTCCACCGAACTCCCATCTCTCGAGCCTTCCAAAAACTCCTCTCGCAAAGCGAGCAAGCCCGAAAGAGACACTTAAGCTTCTCGAGCTCCCGTCCTCCCACGCGGCCGGCGATCGGCTGAATTTAAAAAGAAATTTTCAAGCCGTTACCCTTGAGAAAACTCGCTACGACATACAGCTCCTCCCGGCGAGCCTTCCTCTCTCTCTCTCTCGCTCGCTTAATACCCCGCTGTACCTAACGGCGGTCTTTCTTGCCCGAGAGCTTTAACTGTAATACATCCCGCGTTTTCCCGGAGGCCTCGCCTCGCTCCTCTCGGATCCAGTTTTTCCCCGTCCGATCCGTACCCTCTCTCTCCCGCTGGCGCGTGCATCTGGTACGCATACCCGATACGCATCTGGTGGGAAGGACACGGGGACTCGCCGCGCGTCGCGGTCACGACACTGGAGATCGCGGAGCGATCGAAAAGCCGGGCTCTGCCCTTAAACGACGGACACCTGCGCGCGCGGAGCAGCCATTAGGCGAGTCGGGCGGTCACGATTTTCGGCCGCGCGATTAATTGCGAGCTTTCTCGGAAGAGGCGGCGCGATCTGGCAACGCGCAATTTGCGATGTTTTTCTCGGAGAGGCGGACCGCGACCCTGGCCCCGTTTGTTGCTTCGGGGTGCTGTATTGTTCGGGAGGACAATGGGGAAAAGCGCGAGTTCCCGCACGCGGATAGTATAGGAAAAGGTCGATGCTGATACGATTTTAAGTGATGGGTAATCATCAAGGCGGTTTTGGCGGCGAATGAAAAGTTGCCGGGAAACAAAGCGCGCGCGTGGCTCGTTTAAATTTTCATTAATTATCCCGCGGAACTTGTTGAGATTGTTTGAAACTTTCATGAGCTGCGTGTTGGATTCATTATTTAGTGCAAAACTCAAAGTTTTTTCCTTCCTCGGGGTTAGAAGCAGCCTTTTTTTTAGTGTAAAAGGCAGTTATATAGCAATAGAAATTTGAATATTAAAGTGTTGTGTGCTCGCAAACGCAGCAGCAGCCTTTTACAAATGCGAGGGGAATTGGAGGAATTTTTCACTTTTTCAAACAATATGAGGAAAAGTGAGGCGCAGAAGGGAAATTTATTGAGTTTATATATACAGTAGGCGGTATACATTTCGAATATTAGAAATGGGGGAGTATATGACCTGCAATTTGTTTGAAAGGCGAAATAAAAGGAATATCACATAAAATGATATAAAGCCGAAGCAAACAACTGGAGAAAATATGCAAAGGAGCGGAAAAGGGGGAAAATATTAAAGCGGAAGGGAGGACGGAACGGGGCGGATGTGTGATAGAAAAGAAAAAAAATGGAAAATGAAGTGGAAAAGGAATCAATAACGGTCGCATATATTCCGCCGCACGATGTACATTATTTCGAGTGGTTCGCAAAGAGACTACTAGAATTCTCAACGACGCGTAAAGAGAAAAACATTTTCAAAAAACGATCTCTCTCTATTCCGCGCCGTTGAGACCTGCCAATACATTGCACGAAAGTGTTTCCCACTTTGAGTATCTTTGACGAGTCGCTTCGAATTCATTATTAATATATCGATAAAAAAAAGCGAATAACCTCGATCATCCATGCACGATTAATACAACGTATTGCCGAAGCGATAAGCCGCGGAAAGAGCATCAGCGTCCTTGCGCAATAAAGAATGAGTTTGCTCGCGCATTAGGGAGCGTAGAAATTATATCTAAATACCGAATGACCGTTTCCCCGTGTACTGGCCGCAATCGATAAACTCTCGCCTCGGTGATATATAAAACTCGGCAGCCCGAACGAAGCCCGCGGGAAGGATCCGAACTGTATATCGGCGCACGAGGCGTCCAGTGTACAAGCAGCACTTTCGTTCGACACGTGTCCTTCGAAAATTTCGCCGTGACGGGGCATTACGTATTCAGCGAGAGGCATCAATCACCGCAATATAATCGACTCGCAGCCTCGATGAAATTGATTCCCGAAACTCTCTGGTTGACCGTGGTGACATATTAATCGTCGGGGGTGCTTGCAAAAAGAAAATTGAGTGATTAGAGAAAGTGCTAAAGGTGGATTAGTAATTGCTGAGAGGCAGCTTGGAATAGAATTCGATCAGTTTGGGCAACACTCTGGCGAATGTGAATAGCTTCATTTTTAATGACGCTACTGTTCATTATAACACCAAGTTAATATATTTGACATCAATATGTTATTGTATCGTTATGTTTGTATATCTCGGATGTGAAAATGGTATTTCAAGTTGCTGATTATAGTTATTTCGCCTTTTTAGACTTTTCAACATAAATAAGCATACGTTTAACCTAGCTGAAAATAACTCGCAGTAATCAACGACCGACTAAACAAAGCTTTTTCCCCAACTTACTAATCGAAACGAATCGAAAGCTCCTCTCGGCCGAGAAAATCCAGCCTTTTCCCCCGACGTCGAAGCCCGCGAACCCATCCTCCCACTTGAAAACAGCTGCAGCTCGCCCGGCAAAACAAATCGCCGCGCGTCGGCTCGCAGCTGAGGCCCCGTCTCGGGATGGGTCGCGTGCAGCGTTGACCTGCCCCAAAAGCGAGCGAGAGCGCGCCGGTGGTGGGGTTCTCTCTCTCCTCTCCGGCGCAGAAGCGAGGAGAGAGAGAGCCGCGAGTAGATGGCAGTCGCTGCACGAAAACGCCCGCGCCGGAGGAGGAAGGAAGCAGTAGGGAGGCCGACGTTCAGGGCCGCGGCCGACTCGATCGATTTTATGTGCGGCTCGTCCGCTTCGTGTGCGCCCCCTCTCCTCCTCCTCCTACGGCGGGCAGGCGGCGCTCGACGTGCGTTTTGCGAATCGACGGCCCGTGGCCGGAGTGATAAGGCAATTTGCGGCCAAGTGGAATTTCGGAAGCCCCCCTCCCTCCCTCTCGCCTGGGCTGCTTTTCGATTTTCCCGCGGCGATTAAGCTTATCGCCGGGGAGGCTTAGCGGAGCTGTAATGGCAGCAGTCTGGAGAATGCTTTCGGGCCACTAATGAGGATCGCGGGCTGCCTCTGGACTTGCCGGGATTCGTTGGGATTCTTCTGCTCGGGAATTGCGAGGGGAAATTAATGTTTTCACTATGCGGGAAGTGAAATTGCAGCAATTGATGCGTACGATCTTTTCGCTGTTAAATGTTCGACTTGCAGAGCCGAGCT
>JAWWEM010022771.1:0-19302 GCA_035582935.1 Ormyrus thymus | reverse complement strand
GTCCTCGCGTTACCACAAAAAATAGTAATTTTTCGTACATTTATAGTAAATTTTAGAAAACATTTTTCTCAGTGTAGTTGACTGAATATTCAAGACTTTAAAAAAAAAACACGCTAAAAATAATAAAAGTTGAAAACTGCTCCACGTAGATCAGTCGAAGATCATCTAACAATAATTGCATTGGCAGTTGAACAAGCCACATAAAAATCTGACTCTTTGCAGCTCATTAGTTTCTCTTCGGAAAACGACTGGAATCCGAAAATAAAATAAAGTCAAAGCTCGTAAGGTGCCCGGCGTAAAAAGCGCAGCTCCGCTATTTTTGACAGCAAAAGAGTATGCTCCTCCCCGCCCCCAATTCAATTACCCACATCAACGCGCGTCGACTACCCGCCGTGCTGGGCGGTCGCGTTAACTTCTTCAACATTTGGTGGCGAGTGCCGTTCCGTGTCGCGCGCATCAAGACGACAGCGGCCCAGGCTAATAGAGCCAAATCCGACTGTATATCGACGAGCTCCCGCAGCGAGGGATGTAAATACTTCGGCCGGCAGGGCACTTAACAATCGCTTAAAATAGCCGCGAGTAGGGAGGGGCGGTGCGACGATCGTTTTGCAGCGCGCCGAGTTTCTTCCTGCTCTGCTTCCAAGCCCGTATACCTGACTCCGCGGAGCCGCGTGGCAGTCCGTCCGCGGTGCAACGATTTCTTGCGGATAACGCGTGCTTCTCGCAGCAATTTACTTTCGTTCGTCTCGGGCTGTTATTTCAGCTGCGAGAACACAAGATAATCTGGTGTAAATAAGTTGAAGCTCCGCTTCGACCAGGCACTTCTCGAGCGGCCGAATCTTTGGAGAATCGAAGCGCGTTTTCCAAAACAGCCGACGAAATCAATAAAAATCTGACAAAGCATCAGCCCGAAAGCTCCTCGGCACCGATCGTCGGGAAATTCGATTCCCGATAAATCTCTTAGCCACCGGGGAAAAAAAGAAAAACAACAAGTGGCGATCCGAACGAGAAGCTACTCTCGCTCGCCAGCAGTCATCCATCACTCGGGCGCCTCCAAAGCGGCCCGCCGATCGCTTTTAGGTCGCGTGTCGCTATGTTTACAGCCTCGGCTCTGGGTTTATGCCCACACCACTTGCCGACGTCGACGCGCGCATTTGCCTTCTCCCCCCCGCCGGCGCCTCGGTTAAAATTAAAGAGTTTTATTGCCCGGCTAATAGCGCTTTATGCGACTAAATAAACAAACTGTAAATCAGTCCTCACTCAATTACGCCGGGAGAGAACTTCCGAAACTCGGCGCCGACGGGCTTTTCAAAGGGGCTCTCCTGCTTTTAACGATGGTCTAGCAATTCGCTTTGGCTGTGTCGCTTTGGCCAAAGGGCGACGATGAATGAATTGGTTATGTAAGCTTCGCGTACCAATTGGCATTACTATAAAATTAATTGTTTCTCGTCATTTTTGTACAGATTATTTGGGGCTTGATGTTTACTAAAGTTGCTAATATTGCAGCTGCTTGCAGTCATTGAATTCAAATAAAAAATGTGCAAACTTAAAAGAACTTTTTATTCATCGGTTATTATTAAATAAAAAACTTCCGCGGGTCATTTGCGAAGGGGAAAATTCAGCAAAGAACGGTCTTTAATCTTCTAAAAGGTAAATCTCTCAACGGAAAGTAAAAACTTTAAAATTCCCATTATCGCTCGCTCCTTTCTCTCTCGATCTCAAAAATCACTTAAAATCGCAACTTTGTTCTCCGGTCCTTCTTAATAAAACAGTCCAGGAAAGTCTCGCGATCTCGCCTGAAATTCACGGCAGGGGTCAATCACTGTTTTCGCCGCGTCGAAATTAGCGGTCCATCTAGTAATTCGATTAATAATGAAACGCCAACGGCGTCTATTGAAAGTTTCACGCCTGCAGCTCGCGATTTGGCGACTAATGCGAAATTGAGTCCCTTTATTATTCAAGCGGCGTTCTCTCTCTCTCTCTCTCTCTCTCTCTCTCTCTCTGCACCGGCTCGGATTATCTCGGAGCGGCAGTCGAAGCTTCGCGCCGACGCGCGACTGCACGTCCATTGTTCCTTTGCCGCGCTTTTAAAATTGCCTTTGCACAATAGCTGGGATCGTAAAAAAAAAATTTCACCAACCGAGGGAGATTCCTGGGCTTTTGCAGCCTCCGATGGAGAATTATTGACATCGTTTCGGGAACGTTTAAACGTTAATGCATTCCTTGAAACTGACTGACGATTGATTTGTAAAGAGGATTAAAACTTCTTAAAGAATCTTTTAAATCGCCGTTGTCAGTTCTAGCAGAGGAAATTATAAGTATGAAATTTTAATAAAGAACATTTTTAATTTCCAATATCACAAAATGATATTTAATAAATTAAGTTAGTATAGATAATACATAATTACGGTGAGCAATTTTAGCAAGAGATAGTGCAGATAAAATATTAATTTAATTCTGATACTAATCATGAAGTAAATTGATTTTCGACATTTTGCTTAACAAAGAAAAGTCCAAAAAAGTACAATTCATTGCTAACCCAACAAGCCTAGTAGAAATCAAACAATTTTTAATGCTTTGAGATTAAATTTTAGCATTTACTGGCCAATTATGGAGTATTTTTTGGCCATTTATGAAAAACTGGCCAAAAAATGCTCTGAAAATGTTTTCAATTTCTACCAGGGAAATACACCCAAGTAGATACACTGCCGGAGAAAAGCCCCTATTAATAATTACATTCATCAGAAGCATCCCGCCGTCTCGTCGCAGTGCTTACCCTCAGCCTTAATCCGCTAATTCGCGTCCAATCCGCTCCGATCACAGCAGCGCGTAACTGGATCGGAGAATCAAAGGACGAACGGCGCGTCGAAGCCCAATCCCCCTGGACGAAGCGGCGATCGGACGGCGAACAAAAAAAAAAACAAAAAAGCCAACAAGCGGGCCACTTTTGCTCCGTCGACCGGCGGGGAAATTATGCGGGCCCCGACAACGACGACGCCGCGATGCTCGTAAAACGAGGATTGACGTTTTTCGGAATCGGCGGCGTATCGCGGCGCCGAGTGCTTTGTTGTTGCCGGATCGACTGCGCGGGACGAGCTGCGCTTTTTCGCTAAATTTTCGCGCATCTGCATCTGAATGCCGCGGGGGACATTGTAATGCGAATTGTTGGCGTGCGAGTAATAAAAATTGAAAATTACTATATGGACGCCGAGAAACGACCTGCTGAAACTTAATTGTTGCTTTTCCTTTGAATTTTCCATTTAGTATATTCTTAGACTTAATAAGATTAAATTTGAAGCTTTGTCAAGCTGCTTATCTCACTTTCCGTACTTTTATTAAAATGTATGAACAGAAAAATTTGATCTCCGCTATTCCACAAGCGTCTCCGCGTATTTCAAAGGGGTCTGCATGCTCTAAAAAATATTGAACTTTCTTCTTCAGGAAGCATTTTAGTTGCAACGAAACACACTCGAGCGAAATTAGATTTTTTTAATCAAAACTTACAGAACATCTCTGTTTGCTAATACGGTATTAAATTTTACAAAACAAAGCAGCATTCGAATACAACGAAAATCAAAAGTTCAAGTTTATTTGAAATAAACATCCCTAGGAATAGCTGTTTGGTCCACCAGAGCGGCAGCTCCCGAACAATTAAACCCCGCCTGCATAGCCCAAAGCAGCGAAGCATCAAGTGCCATTATGAATTGGCGAGGTTCACTTTGAAAGCAGTCAGGTGTACACATACAGGCTCGAAAAGCCAGTGCAAAACTTGTCGAAAGCCATGCGCCTCCGGCGAAGGGCAGCGGCGGCCCACCGAGCACTGCACCCGATATCCATCAAAGCGGCATTAGGCCAGCTGGTAAGCCTAATCCCCGCGATTAGGGCTCGGCGATTGTTGCGCAGACACTCCGGATCAAAGTCGAGTTTGCAGAGCGGACTGTAAACGCCGAGCAGTGTGCCGCGGCCCATTTTTCCCCAGATGAATATTCAATAAGGGCGCGACCTTTCTCGAGGGAGTCGGGGAAATCTGTCGGGGCGGACTTTCCGGCGAGGGGCGATTTTTATTGCCCCGCCGTCGTGATCTCTATTTTCTCTCTCCCCCCCGCCGCCGCCGCCGCCTTTGCATTTCGCGCTGCACGGCGACTGACTTATGAATTTTAGGAGTATGAATTATTTATCCGCGTCTTCATGCTGCAGATGGCCGTCGTTAGCGGCCTTTGTCCTTTAATGCACCTTTTTGTCCGGCGGCCATTAATTTACGAGACCGACGCAAGATAAATTAGTTATTGTGCAATGCCGGATCTTTTATCATTAACTTCTTTCCTTCATTAATTTCGAGGCGTTGAGAATTTTTATCCGACCGCAGCTGCGAGCGCTTTCGGATCCAAGCCAACGCAGGAAAAGCGCGCCTGAGAAAAATGATTTCCATCTTCGCGCGTCCTAAACAATGCCGAGAGAGGGAGACTCGTACGTATCGAGGAATCGCTCCATCAGGGCTCCCGCCGTGGCTCGCGCACCTGCCGAGACATCTTAAGCTTATGCGCGAAGATTTCTTTCCTCCCTCGGCGAGAGCCCCGATTTATTACGGCCTCCTCTCTCGCGGCCCGGGGAATTTTCGCGTGCTCTCGTGCAGGGGGAACGGCTCGTTTCTCCCCTCGCGCTTTCCCGCTGCTGCATCTTTCAGTTTTATTTCCTTCTTCGCGGGGAGGAAGGAACTCTCTCTCTCTCTCTGCGTGTACGCGCGCAGCTTTCTTTTATTTATGGCGCGCTCCGCGCGATTCTTAGGTTGCATCGCAATTTTCGAGGCAATCTATTGTAATTAATGCGTCGTCACGAGGGCTCTACTTTATTGCGACGGTCATAATGTTTCGTAATCATTAGTGCCCTTCTAATTCGTGTACTATGCTTTTAATCGGACGGAATTATCGGAGTTCGTGTCAACGAGCAGGTCGAAAGCATTACAAGCAGGCTTGAATTGTTATAAATATGTTACAGCGAACGAAGATGCAGGAATTTTCAGCTCTGCGTTTGAACAACGAATGCTAGTTGAAATTCCAGCGTAGAAAAGTGCCCTCACAAAAGCCAGCTCTTACCCGACTTTCCATAACAATTTCAGCTTCGAGCATCCCCCTCGAGGATCCCTCCGGTCCAGTAGCCTTTCGTCCAAGCGTCGATTTAAGAACGGCGCATTTTCCGCCAGACGCGCGCTGAAAATTCATAAAGCTCCCGCGAATACGCGAAAATGGACGCACGATGCATAATGCACGCGCGCGCGAATGCAAATTTCTCCTCATCGAGCTCGCGTTGCTTTTTTTCTTCTGGACCCCGTTGCTTTTCAGCGCGCCTACGGCTTTTTCTCTCTCTCCCCCCCCCCCTCTCTCCCCACTCGGCTATGCTTTTGAGTTCTAGACGAGCAGCGCGAGGCGATTGTTTTCCGCTTTCCCGGATCGGCGGCGCGTTTTTCCGTAAATTAGCCGCTCTCGGGAAATGTTTTCCTGCCCTCCGTCCGCCGTCTGATGCTTTATCTCTTTGTCACCTTCCTCTCTCCCTTTGGCGCGCAGCTTTTTCGCCCGAGCTTTGTCCTTTGCAAGAGCCTAATATACAAGTAAGGATTTTCTACCAGCCCTTTATTAATTTCAAACATTTTAGATGGAAAATTAATTTTTGCCTTTGGTTCTGATAGCGATTGCAAGGACTTCTTTTCTTTAGTATGGATTAATTAAAAATTTGTAATTACGCGTTCGCACTTTGTGATCTCTATTTCACGCCTTTTGACTATAGTTTTACTTGATTATTTGTGTACACAGGAAAAACTAATTAATTTGTCAAGCTTTTGTCAACGAGATTTGTCAAGTGACTTTGAGCAATATGTTTTGCACGGCATATCCATAGCTAGTCGTAATAAGAGTCAGCTGCACTCAAATCACTATCTAATCCTCTTTAGAGAAGAATAATTGCGCTAATAATCCGACACTCATTCCTCTTCCGCCACCCCATCTCGACCTAATAGCATTCGAGGTCGCTGCCTTGAATTATCTGCATCCGTCCGGGACGAGCAAAGCCGAGCGTTCAAAAAAGGCTTTCCCCGTCCCTCTCCTGCGCAGATAACACCGAGCGGAAGAAAACGAGTCCCGTCGACAATCCGCGTCAAAACGGGCCGGCCGCCAATACAAAGATCGATTATACACACATCCTTCTCCTCGGCGCGATCCGCGCGAAATGGCAATTTTCCGGGCCGAGTTTTTCCAGCGGCGCGGACCGGGTCTGTATTTGCTCCGCGGCGGACTCGGGATTATCGGCGCCGACGCCGCGCCTACGGCCCTCGAGATCCACGTGACGATTCGCCCTCGGCGCGCTTGGCTTCTGCGCGCGCAGGTAGTCCGACTGGGTGCAATATCGGCGGTGCGCCCGCGACAAGTCGAATTTTAAGGAGATTACGCGCGCTATCGCGTCCCGCGCGCGAGCGGCTCTTTTATTACGCTTCTTTCTCGAGAGGGCCTGAGATAAGCAAATTATCGGCTTCGGGAAATGAGGGGACACGGCGAGATATCGCGAGAACTTGCGATTCTGCTCGGCGGGTTCACGTTCGCTCTTTTCGACTCAAGTTTCTTTCGAGCTTTTCAGCTCGTTTAACGGGCAATTTATAATTATTATTCGATTACTTTTCAGAGTCATCTTCGAGCTTCGTTTAAAAAAGTAATCTGCATGATATATTATGGCCCGTCTTTTAGTCAGAAAGCAAATAAAACGCGGTACTCCCCAAAGTCCCCGGGAAAGCCGCGCTGCAGTTTTTATAAATAGGCTGGGCTTTTGCAGATCTGCGCGTTAAAGAAGATTCACGAAGAGATATGCCGACAGTTTTCCACAAATCGCACAGAGATCCGCTGAAAAATGAGAGCTGCGCTCTCCCGTTCCCGTGAATTTTTCCTCCGCGAGCTTTGCAGCATCCGCGAGAATCGACAAAATTGCTTCGACAAATTTAAATAAAGTAACGAGTTACCGTGACGATAAACATAAATGAAAATTCGCAAATTTTCAATTACCCCGCCGATGATTTATGCTCGAATCTATGAAAAGAGAACTGTATATTTTCGTATGGCTGCGTTTTCTGCAAATGCGACCATAAAAGTCAAATAAATACCTGGTCGCGAAACGTAGTTTGATTTAGTGGAAAAATAGGTAATACTGTTTTTTCGCTAAAATTTTTTGCAACAATATATAGCTTACATTATCAGCAATAAATCAAGCCGCGCGACGTAGAAAATAAACCGATCAAGGGAGGAAAATGTACCTGTCTCGATCCGCTGAAAAATAAGAGTCGCGGCGGAAGATCTCCAATTCGGCGATGCACGCGAACTCCGCGAGAGCATCGCGCAGCATAAATATTCTCGCGTTGTTTGCCACATAATCCGGCCTTTCCCGAGAAAAAGGAGCTGCCGCCGTTCCGGAGGATTCAGGCGGGACCTCCCGATGACTCAAAGCGACGTGCGGGTCCCTTTTCCCCGCTTGTCCCGCAGCTCTACCCCCACCTCTCTCACCTTTTCTGCCCGGACCCTTTTTATACGTACACTTTCGATCCCATGTGTTGCTCTGCCTAGTCCATTCGTTCCCGATGATTCTCGATTTATGTTTTTACTCATATTTCTATTGACTTTCCCGGACTGTGGACTTTTCACTTTTGGCTCCGGACGGCTTAACAATGTTTGGGGTCGAAGATGCAGGGCGAGATTTATAGACGGGGGTTTTTTTTTTCGGCAGCAAGAAGGAACAGAAGTTATTAGTTACGGCCTTCGAATGCACTGGAAAGAGGTGCGAGGCTTCATTACCATAAATTATTTAATGGAATTAATTGCGGGACGGGCAGGGTGCGAAATATGTATTCGCCGAACGAATATAATTGCAATTGATTGGGACGCGGTGGCCCTCCCGCGGCGCGAGGGTTCAAATTTAGGACTTGGAATTCTTCTACTCGGGCATTTGTCGAGTCGAATCGATTATTTATCGCTAAAAATCTTTTGTAATTCCAAAACTGCAAACGTGCAATAATGTTTATTATCTGCCTTCGCATAAACTTTCTATTCCTTCTTGAATCGTTTTTTTTTTTAGTTGACTTTTTTTAATTCTAATTCTAATTCTAGTTTAATTCTAATAACTTATTAGATTTCAATTCAAGAGATCTTTCTGAAAATCTCTTTGCAAGTATTAGGTCAAAACTAAATATTATTTTATCATATCAAATTACCGAATACTTGTAAAATCAATTACTTGAGTAATTATATTTATTCATTACGCGAGATAAAGCATGTAAATATCTTTTTGCTCGAACTAAAATAATATAAATTACAAGCTGGAGAATTCATCTTCTGCAACAACTTGCGTTCATCTGGTCGGACGTTTCAGCTCTCGCTGACATTTGAATTCGTTCAGCGCGGCGAAAACAAAGCCGTAGATCTAAAGAATCCTGAGCTTCAAAAGATAAATCCAAGGCGCGCGGCGACGATTCGGAAGAGGGGGGCTGACAAAATTGCCTTAAGCTTTCAAGAAAAATAGTCCCCATATTGCCGCGGCGCTCGCGTTATGCACGTCGGCTGTAAAACCGTACGGGGCGCGACTGCCGCCCCGGCCGAAAGCTGCGAGAGAGATATGATTCACGGCTTGTCTACGGTTGCCGAAGTCCGCCGCGTATTAAAACGAGAACTCCGCGCGAATTTATGGGGCTCGATTCCCCGGGCAGGCTCTCGGGGACGAGAAAGAAATCTTAAGTAATCTTTCGTGTTTCTCCCGGCGCTTAAGGAGACGGAAAACGGCTTATGCGGAGAGCGCCGATGCTCGCCTATTCAAGCCCGATTTTTCCTCGGCGAGGGGCGCCGGATTACGAGGGGGAGGACGATTTTTGGCGACGAGACCGGCGTTATTAAACAATTTCTCTTTTGTGCCGCCGAGACGATATTTCAGAATGATGGTGGAAATCGAGGTTTTAGGATAAGATAAGCCTGTGAGCTATATGTATTGTTCAAATTAAGCGAATCTTTTTTTTTTTAAACACAGGTATAAATTTTGAATATTCATAAAGGAAATAACGTTAACAATGTGACATTGAAGGAAATTTTTTATTACAAATATCACTTTACGTCTTCGTAATGCTGCACGGATGAGCCAAGTACAAATGCCTCGTTTGCGTAACGAGACGCGGCGCAGAAAAATTAGATAAAAAGAAAATTTCGAACGTCCGTCTCAATCTCGGAGTCGATCTTCTCCTGAAAAGATCACCGCAATCTTGAAGGTAGTGTATACGGCTTTCAAAGTAAGCTATTTGCCCATTCCGGGCAAGGAAAGTTCGGCTCGAGTAATTATCCCTAACAAGTCCGGCAAAAAGCACATTACTCGGGAGCGAAGAGGTCAAAGGCCAATCTCCGGATTTCTTTTCTGCCGCAGTTTCGTCAGCAGTGAATTTTCCTTTTCGCGAGTCGGCCATTGAAGCCCGGGGCCTCGAATGACGTCTAATTCGGCGATGCGACCACCGCTGTATTCTCTCTCTCTCTCTCTCTCTCTCTGTCTCTCTCTTTCTCTCTCTCGCGGCTCTTTCCCATCCTTGGCGAGCTCGCGTCTCGGGTCGTTTTCGTCTATTCAACTCCCAATTGGATTCGGTAATTGCCGCTAAAATTATCTCTGCCTCGGCACTCTTATCTATATATAAATATACACGCAGGCCTGCCTCTTCGCCCCTCTCGTGCCGCCTCTCCAACTGCCAACTTTTCTTATTCGCTCGCTCTCCTGCCTTTTTATCCACTTATTCCACGGCTTTTCTTTGTCTTTCCTTTACTCAATCTGCCCCCCTCCCCCCCTCTCTCTCCCTGCTGTTTGAGTATTTACGTTTCGACCCTTTCCTTTTAATTTTCTTTTTTCTTTCGACGCGCACTTCTCTACGCTCATTTCTTTTACTTGCTTTCGCTTCCTTTTGTTTTCTGGACATTATTTACCTTTTATATATCTGCTCTTGTTTCGAGAGTTCAAGATTTTTTTTCTCATTTCTGCTTATCACGTTCCGACAAAGCGCTCTTTCGATCCTGCAATTTATGCGCAAATCAGATATTTCATTACTGCGAGCTTTAATCGAGTAATTTCGTTTAGCGTTATTCCTTCGGATAATAGAAAATAAGTAATATCGTCGATTTTCTGCAAACTGTACTCTAGTCGACCCTAACTCTGCGTGTCATCGCCACATCATAATCGTTCCGAAGGAGGCTACCAGATATTGTTACAGCTTGTGAACCCCGTTCCCGTCGGTTATCTGCTTTCTACTCTTTCGCAATTTAGGGGGAGCTCGTGGTGTCCGTGCACAAATAAATAATTAACAGTCTTTTTATCGACCGGTGCATTGTTCGCACTGGACCCTGATAGTAATTTCCCCTAATTCATGCGCATCGTAAACAAAACCCCCCCCGCGCTACTTTCTGAAGCGAGCAACGAATCAGCCACCTGGAAAACGTTCGTCCTCTCCGCGACGAGATTTTGAATAAAGGCGCACTTAAAAGTCCGCGCTTTATACCTCCTCGCTTGAGTTGTTGAACGAAAAAACGAAAGTGGACGGAACAGCGCGCAAAGGCCAGCGTCTCGATTCAGTTTCGAGATGACTTTGTCGAAGGAAACTACCCTCTATTTCCTGATTATCTTGTCGAGCCTCCGCGCGGAAAGCGTATAAAAAAAGAAAAGGAACGGCGAAAGGTGCACGTGTATCGTTCGACGCATACACGCGCCGGCTCCCCCCGTTTGCCGTCGTCAGTTTCTGTCTCCGACCGAAAAAGCTCCCTCCCCATTGAGCTCGCGCGCACTCTTCTTCCAGCTTCTTTAATCTCGACTGAACTACGCGACCTATGCACCTCGCCCTTTTCACGGAGAGAGAGAGAGAGAGAGAGAGAGAGAGAGAATTCCTGTTATCTTCCGAATTGGTTCGGGAACTGTTAAAAGCGGCCGTCTCGGTTTTCTCCTTCGGTCGATGAGATAAATTAAAAGATAAGGTCCCGATGAAAATTCGATGAATACGTCGCGACGATCCTAATCGGAGAGATGATGCCCGCGGCGGTTTATGAATTTCACGGTCCATCGGCGATTTTCAATTTGGTATATATTTAGGACCAAGTTTACACTAATTGAAAGCTTGTCGCACGTAATTTGGTGGAGTGTGTTTTAATGACTATCATTATATAATATAAAGAAGCTTTTAACTATATTGGATGATATTTGCGTAATAATTATAATACTTTATGGTTTCTAATTAAACCGCTAATTAAGTACAGGATAATACATTTTGAAAATAAGCTTAATCCTTTTTTGATGTTACATTAGACGAATAAAATTATTCAATACGTGAAAAATGATTAAATTTTCCATATATCTGAGGTGCATTCAAAAGGGGATGAAAGCAGACATTTCTATAAAGAAACTAATAATATTTAAAAGTAGAACGGATTTTAGCTCATAAAAAGAGGAAAACTTCGGAATCGCGTCAAGCTATTCACACATTCAATTTTTTAAGAGAACTTTAACATTAGGCTACATATTTCCATTTACTTTTTGCGAAAATTTCTAGCTTCTTAATCACTATAACACTTCTCTTTAATTATTATTTTAAAAATCCTTCTCGCCGTGCCTAAAACTACATTAAATGCTAATTTTTGCAGGGCGGAAATTATTAGGCGCGAAGAAACGGGCAACAATTACCTTAATTACGACCGGCCCAGGATAAAGAGAAGGAAAGGAACCGCGAGAAGAGGAGAGTGAATTACAGCTCGAATCTAAAAAATTACTCCCGCTCTCCATCCGAGGGAAGAAAGACTGCCGCGCGATAACCCACAAAAATTCCGGTCTCGTAGCCAAGTAGGCCAGCATCTCTCGGAGCTAAAAGAGAAAGAGGGAGAGAGAGGAAAAGAGGAAGTACTAAAAAGCTGGACCACCAGAGCGAGAGAGAGAGAGAGAGAGAGAGAAGGAACGAAGGAGCGAGTAAAATATCAAACAGAGCTCTGGGGCAGCGTGGATTACGTACGGCGGCCGCGGCTTATTTGCAATGCGCCCGCGTATAGAGAGGAGGAAAAGATAGCCGGGCGGAAGTTGGTAATGCCGCGCTGCTTAAAAAAAAAGCCGACCTGATTATCCCCGGGGAGAGTGGAATTCTGACCGCTAAACTTTTTAAAGCTCGGCGCACACCGGCCGTGACCTGTTTCCCTAAGCGCCTCCTCCAACTTTTCGCCGAGGATTTCCGGAGAGAGATAGATCCTCCCCCTCCCCCTCCCCCTCCGGCGAGTTTCCGTCCTTTGATCCTTTGTTATTCGTACTTCGGCAACTCCTCGAAAGCGTGACGTTTGATTTTTCGGGATTTGGCTTCTTTTTAACTAGTTTTCTTCGAGAACTTTGCCGCGGGCGGAGAGCCGTTTTTAATGGGAGATCGGCGCATTGTAGTCCGAGCTTCCTTTTTTACATCTTGGGGGTATAAATTATTTATGGGAAGGAACGGTGCAAGGGAGTTTTCAAGCTCTTCGAGGGGGGGAAACTTTTGGGAAATGGTTGCCGACGGATTAGGGGCTTTCGATTTTGTGGATCATGAATGACTTCAGAAGTATGAAAACATATAAGCTTCTATTGTCAAATTTCTCTTTCGAATTCACGAGAATTTCGTACAATCCGAAGTACGTCACGCGATAGTATAAATAATGGGAAATAGCTTGAAAAATTGTAATGCAAAACCCATGTTATTACTATTCCAAATTTCATTCGGGACATAACGCCACTAATGCATTCGCATCAGAGTCAAAACATACTCTATCAAAATGCTCTCCCGCGAAGGCAAACACGCGGCGTCGAGTCGCAATTGATATTTCCCTCGAAACCGCTGCCAATCTCAACACTCGCCCGCATAAACATTTTTGCCCCGAGAAGCGAACGAAAAACTATATTGCGGAGCTTCCTGCGCGCGGCCCAACTTTACATACGCCCGCCGACCGTTTGCCGCGGAAAAATCTCCCGCGACGCCTTTCAATCGCGAATAAAACCGAGCTCGTGAAACAGCTCGCGCGGATCTTAAAGGTCAGGGCACGCGGGAAGCGCATTTGCATTTCTCATCTGCGCGAGGAAATCCATAAACGCGCGAAACCGGGACACGAGAGAGAGAGAGAGGGGGGGAGGGGGAAGCGTATAGGCTCGGTGGTAATTATAAAGCGCGTACACCCGTCGGGAGTACTTAAAAAACGAGCGTAAAACGAAAGTCGCGGCCAACTTTAGTCCCCCCCCCCCACTCCCCACCTCCCCCAATCGTTATGCGGAGGCTCTTCGTTCTCTTTCCTGCTTTACGAGGGCAACTCGCCTCCGCCTTTTATTACCGGCATTCCGCGAGCGGGTATCGGCAAATGCGGCTCCGCTCAAAATTATTAGGCCGGCGGAGGAGAGCTTTTTACGGCTGGATCGGGGAATTAGTATAATGTAGTGATTCTTTCGTGATTCGGTGAGACCAAAAGTTGCAAGAAAAGTTTGCTGTATGGTATACGTTAGTAAAACAGCACGTCGTCGCTGATGTATTATTACATTTTAATATAAACTTTGAACAACGGGAGTAACTTTCGGACGTTAAACGCACGAAATCTGTCCTGTTTATCTTTGCTCGACGAACAAATTATTATTATAAGCGTTTCGCTAAAGTTTCACTTAAAAGCGTATATTGTTTTATACATTAAAAAAGTTTTTCCGTCAACTACTTCCTAATAATTACCACGAGCAGCCTCATACATTTCAGCAATTTGATTATTATCGTTTGTAAAGCAAGTATTAGTTTCCGCGAAACTCTTTCTAAACATTCCTGCAATTATTAATGTAAACAGCAGCTACATTTCATCTCTATTATTATCTCGCGAGGCAGAGACGTCACGTAAATCTGATTCTAAACTCCGAGCGATAAATATTTATGCTCTCCTAAAATTCTGAAATTACCCCAGTAAACCGCCAGTTTACATTTTTTCATGCACTCGCCTGTACCTTCTTTCCTGCGTTTAACCAGACCGGACAGTTACGTAAAATTAAAGATAAAACGTTGCGACATCCGCGGGAAATTTAAAAATAATGTATATCTTTGCGCATAATTGCCAAGCGTGCACAATAAAAATTTATGTGTTTGTGAATTATTGTTTAAAAACTCTTGGGCTAAAAGTATGCCCTTAACGAGCATTTTAAAGTGGCTTTACGCATAGATAAAACCCAACTAGTGCTTCTTATTTTTTATTGAGCATAAATATATTTTATCGCTGTAATAAAATCTGAGCCGAGTAAACGTCTTGGGTGATGTTCTGCGCTCGCATTTTCATGCTTAACTTTTATTAGCTAAGTTCGAAGCTCTAATTGCTGCCGTAAAAATTGCGCCACTTTCCCGTAATCGTGACGTAGAGCGATTATTCAATACTAAAGTATTTAATACACATTACTCGGTTCCGGCCCTACGAAGATCACCTTAATCCTTTGATTTTTTATTTCTAAATATTTTACAATTGTAAAAAACGCATAAGAAGCTTAACAATAAACAACTGGAACGTTTGACCTTTACCTTTACCGATTTGATCTTGCCATTTCGAAAAAGATTTCCCTTCAACTTGGACATGGAAGGAAAGAACTTATTTCCCTATCTCGGATCGTCAAACGAAAAAAAAAAAAAAAAAACGAAAGAAACCCCGAGGAGACATCTTTTTTATTAGAGAGTAAAGCTCCACTCGCGAAAGCAAGTCGCATAAAGCCCGGAAAAGCAGAGGGTAAAAAAATGTCGGAAAAGGCGGCCCGGGGCGCATCGCGCACTCGAAAATACGCCGCGGCTCCCCGGCCCTAAAAAGAAGGCAGACGCGGACGCGCCCGCGCGCCGAGCGCACAGCCGGCAGGCAGGATAAACGCGCGCGGAAAGCCCTCCCCCGGGAGAGGAGAGGAGACTCTCCATATCTTGCACGTACGAGCCGGTTAATTACGCTAAGGACTGTTTGCGTTGCAGGTGTTATCTGGCCCAGGTGATAAGCACCCTCGTCTCGAGCGGACGCGTGTCAAGCGCCGCCGGAGAAATATGAGAGCGACGTGAGCCCGGAGGAGAAGCGAGAGAGAGAGAGAGAGAGGGCACAAACGGACTGCTGCAAGCCTCCACCACGAATAATAAACATGAGATGGGACTACTTCCTCGGCCGGCTCGCGCTGCTCCTGCTGCTCGCTCGTCTAGCCGAGGCCTTCCTCGAGTCCAAAGGTATGTGCGGGATGTGGGGACGCGAGCGCTGGATCGCTCTTGCTTTTGCTTCGCGAAGCTTTCATTTGTCTTCGTTCAAGATTTTTTTCTCTCTTAATTTAGCTAGGCATTTTTAGCCCGGAAGGAAAAATGGCTCGATATTTCTTTGGAAAGAATTGCGCCGTTTTACATTCAGACGGAGCGGATTAAAAAGAGCGGGATTTATTTATTTATTTTTTTTTGATACTGGATTCGCAATGAGAAATGAAACCAGAACAAGCATTTCGGAAATTTTTCTGAAAAGATTTTTCGATAAAATAACGTAGGATAGTATAATATTACACTGCAACGCTGACTGGGAAAGTAAATTCAAGGAAACCCGCACAAATTTCATTGAACATATATACGCTCTCCGAATAAGAGGCAGAAAAAGCTTTTCAACAAGCCCAATGATAGAATTTCGCGGGAACGCGCATACAATTCACCGTGAATTTCAAATATTTGTTACGCGCGAAACACAATACTTCCCGAGATTAATCTCCCTGCAGCGAGGGCATTTTCGGAAAAATGTTTATGCCTCATACCCGTCGAGAGGATCCGTCATTATAATTCGCCGACAGAAGCAGCAGCTCCGCCTCGGCCTCGCTCGCATATCCAAACAGCCGCGCGCTCCTCCTCGCAATTGAATCCTCGCTCTCGGCGCGTGTAACCCTCTCTCTCTCTCTCTCTCGGGGGCGAACGCGAAATTCGAAAAGTTGAAGAACGAAAATCCTTGGGGTCAGAATCCAGTTAGGGAAAGCTTGTCTCCGCGCGCCGACACATATCTGGTATAACGAGCGCGGGCTCGTGTCCTTGCATGCACTGGCTCTGATTAATTATTTCGAGTGCTCGTCTCTCTCTCTCTCTCTCTCTCTCTAGCGCGCAGCGCACCTATTTTCCTTCGCCCCGCAGGCTCGCGCTGGCCATGAATATTCATGCGACGCGCAGGCGCGCGCGTATATCGTCAACGCGAGAGCGCAAAGTTATTACAACTGATCATTCTCGCCGAGCGACTTGGCGACTCGTAAAGCGGACCTCTTTCCATTTCGCGTCTTTCCCTTTCCCGGCAATTTATATTTTCGAAATTGCGCAGCAGCTTCGTCGCGTCGGCCGCGGCTCCATTTTATCCCCGTGATATTAGACTGAAATTAATTATCCAAAAAAAAAAGAAAAAAAAAACTTAGGGAAGAGAAAATATTTGAAGCTCCGGTCCAATTAATTGCGCAATTACATTCATGCGAGCTCGGCATTTTTAAAGTTGACCGAACTTTCCTACGAGCCTTTCAAAATTGTTCTGTCGTGGTTATATTTTTATCCATCGTTGATTTTAAATTTTAATCCGACATTTTATGTTACTGAGACTCATTTAAAATTTATGAAATCAGATATCCAAGTGTAAGACCTTTCCAAAACTAATCTCTTTTAATTTTTAATTATTTCAAATGATAACTGAATCTATCGATATAACTTGATTAAAAATGAATTCTAAAAGATGTATATATTGATTATTTGGGATATTATATAAAATAATCGCCCATTAAAGATATTTAAATTATTTGAAAACGTCGTTCTTTAAACATATTTAATAAATTTAATTTACACTAATAGATTTAAAAAATTCATTAATATTCAAAAAGAATTCGAAACAGTTCACGTCAGAAGATGGAAGTGAAATCGCAATTTCAAACTCAGTTTAAAATTTAATTTCGCTCTAAATCCTTTTCTGCGAGAAATGTTAATTTTTTTTAATTAAAACTCTAAATTGACATGCTGTTGTTTGACTCGGAATAAACAGCAAGTGCGAAATCTGCTTGGTCGTGCAAACATTTTTTATCGAACTCAAAGAGAGTTGTGAAAGGAATCGAGAAAGTATACATAAAATCGCATAAAATGTCGCAAAGGAAATCTATCTCACGATGTTTGACATCAGAATTGCAAACTCAAAGAATGAGTTTTTTTTTATTTATAGATGGCAAAATTCGAAATTGCTTAGGAAATGTTTGAGAATTCAACTTTGGGCAACTTTCTATACTAACAGCGTCCAAAGCAACAATTGAATTGAATTAAAGTGAAAATTTTCAAACTAAATCATTCCCAGAAAGTCCAAATACGTTGTGGATAACGTTTTAATCCATTAAAATTAATTTTAACTAAATTTTTTAATTTAAGCTATTTAAACTAACCACTGATTTGAATACATTTTTTGGAGTTTGAAATTTTAAAAATAAAACAAAAAATAGGATTTGCATTTTCAGGTCAATTAATTAATCAACGGGTCATTGAACGTAGAAGTTGTTGAACGAACTAATTGAGATAAGTGCATTTTATTTACCGGAAAGTAATTAATCGGACTCGCATTAAATACTCTTTAATAAACTGAAAATACCATATTGTATATATTATAATTTGCGTTCGATTGCAAAAAACTCAATTAACCTTAAAATAAAATTAAAAAATTTGTTAAACACCGATAAATATAGAAAACGAAGCACTTCAATATAAAAGTGATTAAAAAAATTATTTTCATTAGAAAATTGAAATAAATTAATTTTACATCAAAGAAATATATATCAATTAAAAATAATATTTAAAAAAAAAAAAAAAAATGCTTAGCAGAGCGTGGTTTCGATCCACGGACCTCTGGGTTATGGGCCCAGCACGCTTCCACTGCGCCACTCTGCTATTGATGGCTGAGACACGCACTATAGACGGTCTAGAGGTTCTCATTGCTTCTGATGATGCAATATATGTTTCAAATCGATCTGTATTTATTTCTTTTGCACGATTAATTTCTGATTGTATCATAGAACAAGATAAAAAATTAATTCACGATTGTTTAGCCACTTATCTGAAAATAAGGTTTTAAAATCGTTTAAAATTGATTAAATTCCCGACTAGAAATGAATCAGGCAAGTAACGAGGCGCGGGTAAGGTCCTCCTAAGGCCCTTGAAGTGCCTAATTGTTTTTTTTTTTTAATTTTTAAAAGTAAAATATTAGAAATAAGAAAATTAGAAAATGCAACAACTCTTGAAGTGAACTTCCATTGTTAAAGAATCCTAAATTAAATTTTCAGAAAAAGATTTAAATTATAATTTTCCAAATTTAATAATTCTGAAAAATATGCGACTTAAAATATATGCAAAGAAAGGATGCTTTATGCAATGGCAAAAAATCTAATTTCAAACAAAATTGCTGCCCGTTTCGTTAATTTAAAAAAACTCCCCTAAAAAGCTGGAATTTACTTTGTCTTTCAATGAATTTAAAAGTACACTTCGTGCCTCAAAGAATTTTCCATTAGCAACTCTACATGAAAATGTTTGTACGATTTGAAATGGCATCATCAACATTTAAAACTTCCTAATACGAACAGAAGACCATAATTGGTCCATCTCGTACAGACCGCCCTATTTGCTTTTCAATGTGAGCGCTCCCTTTGCGTTTCATGATGCGTACCTTTCCTTTCGACTGCAGGCGGCTCGGCACGTCCACTCGTTTCCGTTCCGAGGAGGCAAAAAGCGAGCGGTCTTATAAATGACCATTCAAAGTCGCGTTTCAGAGCGCTGGGATAATATTCATAAAGTTCCCTTCGGACGAAGACAAGAAAAAAATTCATTAAGTATATATATGCGAGCACCGATGGCCAGAGAGAAATTCGAGTTTGATTTTATCCTGCTGTTTGTTATACGCGATATTTACGAGGCGATCTATATCCAATGGGAATAGTGCGACTATCGTTAAATTATCGAAGGAATTGTAACGCCGCAAGATTCTCAAACGCAGATGGCTTATTGGGAAATTATTGGGAAATAAATTACGGATGGGCGCCGGGAATATAACGCAGTCCGTGTACGTAGGTAAAATATACGAGTGCGAAAGCATATGGTGGCTCGCCGGCATAAAGAATGCAGCCGAGGGAGCGAAAATTACCGGTCAAGACCTATTCTTCTTTTTACACGGAGAGAAATACCTGATTAAAAATTAGTATAGTCTATCGTAATCGAAGGACAAACTCGCACTATCCTGA
>JAWWEM010022750.1:0-19330 GCA_035582935.1 Ormyrus thymus | reverse complement strand
ATCTAATGAGTAGCTTAAAAAAATTAGGCAGTGCTTAATATTTTAACCAGCACGACTACTTTATTTTCTACCAGGGTCCTATTGAATTAATAAAATATATTACTAAACTGATGACAAGGAAAAAACAAAATTTTGCCGATGAAATAATATATCATTAAATTAATGATATCAAAATGATTTTGGTAAAATATTTCATTAGAATAATCATACTATGTTAGCAATGTCGCGTAATTAAAATAGTCATTAAACTAAATAATCGTATTTTTAACTTAATTACATATTTTATGAATACATCACAGAAATTATTAAATTTTTAGTAAACTAAATTTAAAATTTTTATAATTTTGATAATCGCCATTTAATAAGACTAAGATATTCTGCATCTTCAAACTGAATCTTTATATCATTATCTTAAAAAAACTATTTCGTAAATACAATAAAATTAACTCTGAAATTATTGTTATAATTCTATGAAATTAATTAATTTGTATAATTTAATAGTTAAACAATAAATGATTTTATGATAAAATTTGATATTTAGTTTATACTAAAATATTTTAAAATTAATTATTTCAGTATTCCGTTTAATAATACGAAAACATTAAATTAATAATGAAAAATTTTATCATTTCTGTTACTGAACTCATACAATATGTTTTCAAGTTACGGCTATATGTAATTTTTAAAGTAATAATGTCGAGTAACTAAAATTGTAGATTCACAATCGGTAAGGTGCGTTTTATACACATAAGAATCGTACACGTAAACATTGTACACAATTTAGCATGGCCCAATATATCTATATATAAATTTCACCAATGTTAAAATGTGTACAATGTTTACGTGTACGATTCTTATGTGTATAAAACGCACCTTGCCTCACAATCCTACTTATAAATGGCTGCTAGTTAATTTGCAAACTTGCAAGTGCTCAAAATAAGCTCAGTTAGTGTATAAGAGCGAGCTTGAAGGCAGCACTTATAACTGATTAAGCGTTGATGTTACAACAAAGCGTTCGCTAGCGAGTTACGTAATTACCATAATAATATATATGTAATAAATAAAATGTGCTAGCGACTAAAATAAAATATGTATACATTAGAAAATAATCGCAATAACAAAAATATGTGATAATGCGAATACAAAGTAGAATCCCTCAAAATATGGAATTCTTAGGCAATAAAATTAAGAAAAGATTCTTTTATTTTTTTTTTTGTGAAAATACTGAATTATTTTAATAACATATTTTATTGTACTGCTTAATCCAACTGTTTGTTTTGGTTGCAATATTTTATTAAGTTGATGATATTCACTTATTAAATTGATAAGTTCACATTATTAAATTTATCGCATATTTTTTCACCGAAATAAGCTTGCACCAAGTAATAAATTCAACCGTAAAATCTATTAAAAATTTGACTGTGAAAAGTCGACTGTCCCTCGAGAAAAAGCATCGATTCTCCACGAGATTCTTGCCCTTATAGAATTTGCCAATCAATTCCATGAAAAATCCGGGCGTCGAGTGTTTTTAATTGAAGAGCCACTACTCACCGCTCGTCGAGTTGATGAGAAAGTAACCTTCGGGGTTGCCGCTCGTGATCGAAAATGTAAACTGCTGCGGCGAGACGTCGCGGTCGAAAGCTCGCATCTGAAGCACGCTCACGTCGGCCGGCGAATTTTCCAATACCGACGGATAATAGACTGGCAATTCGGTGAGCGGCGTGTTGTCGTTCTCGTCTTGCACCTCGATGTACACCTGCGAAAGAGCCGAGAAATCATTCCATTCTCCTTCGAGCCCCCGAGGGGGCCTCTTATCTAACTGTAAATTACATGCTGACTTTTTTTTTCTGCCCCGGGAGGTATATATAAAGGCTTATTTTGAAAAACGAGACAAGTGCCTGTTAAGAATGAGTGAAAGAGTACAGTTTAAGCTGACGGAAGAAAGAACTAGTAGAAAAAGCTGTTTTCAAAACAGACTTTTTTTGCAAAGACGGTTTATGAGACTTCTGGAAGTTCAGAAACTCAGTTTTTATTTTGTTCGTGAATGAAGGTGTACTATGTGTTTATTATTATTCAAATTTTTTTAAGTGGATTTTATGTACATATTAAACCAATTGTCTCAAACAAAACAGAGTGATTTCATTGTCACAGAAACTGTTGACTGTACAGCTAATCTGCTGACGGCGAGGATTCGATTCCGTCGACCCAGAAAAAAGATTCGCCACACAGCGAAAGTCAGTAAGAGGGATCAAACGCAAGTCTTCTGTAAATTTATTAAAAAAAAAAAATTCGTTTCAAACCGGACGAGCCTCGAATTTTCAAAAAGGCTCGTCGGCTTTATCTGGATTATCAAAGTAATCGAATAAAAAATTTTTCAAACGGAATTGATTTATCACGGAATAATTTGTGAATTGATTTATTAACGCACCTGTAATTTGGAGCTGAGTGGAACGACTCCGTGATCCTGCGCGTAGACCGTCAGCCAGTAGCCGCTTTTCGCCTCGACGTCCAGCAGCACCTTTGTTTTGATGTTTCCTGAAATCGATCGAAAAGCGAAAATGTTAACGCAAAAGGAAAAAAGAAACAATGCATCAAATTTTTCGCAATTAAACAGCGCTCGTAGCGTAAGAACAAAATTGATTTATAAATAATAGCGTGGCTCGAGCGCAAAATGATTTTTCATCCATTTACACGGAGCCGCAAATAATCGGTGTGCACGATAATTAAAAGGGCACAAATTGCTTATTCATACAGCCGTTGCGTTCGACGTTAATTTATCACAATGGGCCACCCGAACGGTTAATACGCGGACGCGGCGGCACTGAAATTTAAAGCGGGGAGCTCCGAAAAATTCTTTGAAAACGCTGGCGTGTTTTATTCCTCGTTAATTTCAGCTCTCCGAGGTCGCCGAGGGCCGACTCTCAAAGAGAATCGCGGTAACTTTTCCCCGCGGAAAAGCCGCCGCTTTTTCGCCTCCGTCCCTCTGACGCCCAAATGAAATTCTCGGACTTGACGTCCACGCAAGAAGCCGCTCCTTTGTGCGAAATTATACACTCGCTCGTCCCCTCAGACGTAAGTCCCTCCGCGAGAGCCTTTTCCGCATCCCCCGAATCGACGCAGCGGCGCGGGGATTTCTTTTCTCTGCTTCCGCGCGCGAGCAACAGGGACAATAATCGGGTAACGAACGGCATTAAGGAGAATTTAACTCGGCGCGCGGCCCGCATGCATAATGCGCGCGGCCCGAATCAGCAATGTAGATCCGCGATTCCTCCCCCAGCCGTTACACGCGCAAAAACAATAACGCAATGAATAAACTATCGCTCGCGAAAATAACACGTCCGCGGGGGGCAGAAGGATTCGGCATGTCGCTCGGCGAAGCCGATAAGATTGCAGCCTGCTGGGGCGTGCAGATAAAAGCTACCCTTTCGAGAGGAGCTGCGGAGAGAGGAGAAAGCCGGGGACAAGGGAGAGAGAGAGAGAGAGGGTAACACGACCAAGGCGGATCCGCTAAGAGTCTTACTGTCGACGTAGCTCTCGCGCAAGTCCCACCTCCTCTAGCCACTTTCCTACATCAAATTGCCCTCTCGCCGAAAGCCTTCTCGCTTCAGCGAATAATTAAAGTGCAACCGAGAAGACCTCCCGCCCCCCGACCCGAGACCGCCCGGCACTTTAAGCAAACCGCCACGTATCGCCGTTATACGCGCCGAATATACGGAGAGACTTTTGGGCGCAAGCGACTCGAGGCATTTTTCGAGCTTTTCGGCTTTGTTTTGCTCGAGCTTCGGGGGACAATGAGCTTTACGTAAGTGGAGGGATTGATTCGGAGTAGAGGGAAATTATTCAGTGGAGTTTTGGCGGATCGGCTTAATCGTTCTTTTATATAGCATTAAATTTTCCTCGTTTCTCAGTCGAGGAGAATTAAAAGACTTTTTTTTTATTTGAAAGCAGCTTTTGTGCTATGCATTATGTCTGAAGTATTCGCGGGATTTAAAAAAGAGAATATTATCGCCTTTAAATCCATTATTAAACACATTCCCGAAGCCGAACAATCGGACTGTATATTTAAATGGTTATTAGGCAATGAATTTTAAAAGCTTTATACTTTGTGAAGGAATTTACTACCGACGATTATAAATTTATCGCTCGCTAATCTTAAGCCAAGTTTCACTAAACAAATTCCCTAACGCTTGAGTAATCCTCCAAGTTTATCCCTATCGAGGCGCAATCGGCTCGGCCAGTCCCGCGGGCCGATTTTCAAAAAAAACTCGCTCTGCTCGAACTCGTTCTGGAGTTCCCCCGCCGCGGCTCGTATTCTTCTGCATAATTTCCCAGGCCCGGCGAATAATTACTCGCTACATTAGCGCTCCTCGCACGCAGTTCGTTAATAGGACATAAATTAGGCAGGCGGCATCGGCGCTCGGCCCGATACCCGCACTGATTTACGCCAGCCGCGCGCAAGACTCTCAAAGAGCGCAGCTCTCTCTCTCTCTCTCTCTATCGCAGGATAATTACATCGGCCGATATCAATCGGATTTCTAGGCAATTT
Source organism: Ormyrus thymus (assembly GCA_035582935.1). Lineage (NCBI taxonomy): Eukaryota > Metazoa > Arthropoda > Insecta > Hymenoptera > Ormyridae > Ormyrus > Ormyrus thymus. The sequence continues at coordinate 14,784 of JAWWEM010022750.1, read as the reverse complement.
TGTTTTGTTAGCGGCGGCGGCGGCGGCGGCCTGAAAATTTGTCGACGCTCGCTTATGAAGCCTCGCGCACAAAGCGGCGGCGGTGCGCAGCGGCTTGTATATTTATCGCGCTCTCGCGGCGCGGCGGCGCGAGAGGGAATTATTTATCGCGAGAATGCGGACGAATGCGGTGGAGCCGGCCGCCGCCGCCGCCAATTATTTATCGACGGGGAAATTTGTACTGGGAAATTATTAATTGCTCCCGTAATAGTCCCGAGCGCCGCGGTACAGAGAGCATCGTTTATTGGGCCCGGCGAGCCTCTCTGCGGAGAGTTGGAAATTACCGATCGCCGGGAGCCCCCGCGAGGTTCCTCTATTATTTACACTAAGCTCCCGAATCTCGCGACCGGCTCGTGCCCTCTTTTCGCGAATCCTTCGCTTCCAGCGCCAATTGGTGCGCGTGTATTGTCCTGTTTCGTTGCGGTGCCGGACGGACCTCCGGGCGAGGCGAGGATTCTTTCGTCCCTTTGATTTCGCGATTCCAGGGAAAACTGAGCTGCAATTTGGGCGCTCGAGTTAATTAGCAGTAGAAAACGATCGGACGCCGACATTGCTATAAGCAGAGAGTCCGCGCTGTCGAACGAAATGAGATTGTGCGCGAAACATTACGAAGCAGCGGCGACACCGCGATTTCAAACCGAAACTCCCATCTACCTGGGAGAGCCGCGAGTAAAACTGCCTCGAGAATCGCCCCTGCGAAAGGTTCAATTAAAAAGATCAGCGCAAATTCTTGGAAATGCATTACTTTAATGCCCGGGCCATTAAATTAGAGCGAACGTCGGGGCGGCCATCTGTTTCAAGCAACTACAGCAGTAAAAGATTCGGGGTAAATCTGGAAAGAGGGCTTTATACGCTCGTCTCGTTCCATCTGCATGCATATGGCCCGAGATTTTCGCGGTCCACAATCGAGATCTTTTAAAATTTAAAATAAAAGCGAAATCTCTCCTCTTTCCCCCCCCCCCCCCTCTCTCGGGCGCCGCCAGAAGCGCTCCCGGCCCTTTCCACTCCTCCATTCGTATGCGCTCCGCGGGCGAATAACTTTTCCGCGGCGGCCGCGATAAGCCTTTCCCCGGGAATTATGTATTAAAGCGGCGCGTAAAGGAAGGCCCCCGCGCCGGCCAGTTTACAATTTACCCGTCGGCGGGGCATCCGTCGGGATAAAGTCGCGAAAAATTATCGACTTTCGCGGGAGAAAGTGAAAAGGATGCAGCGCGCATACACACGCGGAGTTTGATTTACATCTCTCGCCGGGCTATAAACAGGCCTCCGACTAACCTCGTTTTCTAAAGCTCTCTCGCGCCGGCATCCGCCGCTTCTTTCAGCGCGCGGGGAGTATAACAAAGAGTCGATCGAAGGCCTCTCTCTCTCTCTCTCTCCCTCTGTCTCTCTCGGGCGTAATGACGGCTGTGCGGCTCGCTCGACATCTGTCCCCGATGCCTCTCGGCTGCTGTGCGCCGCCGCTATGCCGCCACGCGAATTATCCGAGGAATTTTGCCCGACCTAAACAGGTGGCACGCTGTCCAAGGCATAGCTCGCGCGCGGAAGGATCGGCGCGAATGCGCCGCGCTCAAAAGTGCGGCGCAGAATGCTTTAATTGCCCTGCGGCCGGGCGACGAAGCCGCGCGCGTACTCTTTCGATCTCGTGCGTACTTTCCAGGAGAGATTCGAGATCGATATACGGTGCAGCGGAGAGACTTTCTCTCTCTCTCTCTCTCTCTCCCCCTCCCGGGATATAATGCCGAGAGGCAGCCGTAATTAATGCAGAACGAGCGTGTTTTTTCCCCCATCTCCCTCGTAGGCGATGACTTTTGAAGAGGAAGCCGCGCCGAGAAGTCGCCTTACCGTAAGCCGAGTAAGCGGCGACTCTTATTCTCCGTTTGCAGCTGCGCCTTTCGCGCGCGACTCATTACGGGACGGGTTTCCACGAAAACTCGGCATCCGACGCCGGCCGCTCGCGCACATAAAGGCGAGCTCTCGCATTGAGGCCCCCCCGATGGTTTAATGAACAGCCGCGCGCGGGCGGCCGTATCTTTTAATCGCGGAGGACGAGTAATGGAATTATTGTAAGAGCCGTTAAAAGATGAAGAAATAACGACGCTCGGCGCGCGCGGAGGCTGCAGCGACGGCAGGTAGCGCTGACATTGTAATGAATAGAGAGCTCGGGCCGGGGAGACAATGAAATTATGGCCTGCGAGAGAGGAAAGAGGTCGCGAGAGGAGGGGGGGGGGGGAGGGAAGCTGCGCGGCACGTATTGCAGCAGACGCGAGGCGGGTCATCCCGAGACACTTGGTCGCTGCCGCGCTTTTACGTTTAGCGCGAGACTTGCTCCGCTGGAAATTATACATCGATTGTAGGTCGGGGCGTTTATTCTTTCGGTTGGTTTTTTTTTTTTTCGAGGATTCGCCGCTTGTTTGGTCTCGATTTGCTTCTGGGAAAGAATCGAGGCCTGTACTCGATGAGTAATGCGTCAAGGGGAAATAATGCGTGGCTTTCTGAGAAAATATTAAAACGAGGATGGGGATTTTAGATTTATTTTTTCAGCAGAGTATGTGTATCTTCCTTTTTATGAATAATATCTTCGAACTAATATTTGCCCGTATCCTTTTCTTACCGCGGAGACGTTTTTCTGAAGAGCCGTTGCTCAGGAATAATCACCTTCTGAATAAACATCGCTTTTAAGCTGACAATTTAGCATAAAGCGTATACAGTTTTGCTGTCGAGTGTGGTAGAAAAAATGTCAACGCCGCGAAAAAGAAAGTAATTGCAGAAAATTTCGCCAAGAGCCTACCTGAGATATTTAACAATATTTTTAAGTATCAGTTAACGGTATAGTTCCTTTCATCGCTATAAAGCCAGTCACACATCCGACCGTACGAACCTTCAATGTTTACCTTTGCGTTTCCTCACAAAAATATTTCTCCACGCCTACAGCCATAATGGACTTCTTTGCATTCTCGAAAGGATTTTCTAATACGGCAATAATGTAATCCATACGCAAACACGCCTTTTATTCGCCCATAATATCTATTATTATATTGATCTCCGATAAAATTCAGCAGAAAAAAGGGAATTTTATTTTAATTTTATAGCTCGAGAGAGAGAGAGAGAGAGAGTTTTTTTCCAACTTTTTAAATACTCAATCCTTCTCGGCTCCGCGCGCCGTCGGGACATAAAATAAATAAAATAAAATTTTATCTTTATTAAAATATAAATCGTTTTTAAAGTAATCGCGCGCCCAGAAAATTATCGCCGCGCGACTCTCGTTACATTATACATTCCGAAAATTAATAACATAAAGCCCCCCCGGATTAAAAAAAAAAGAAATAAAAAAAAAAGGAGGGCTGCACCGAGGGAAAGTATTACTCCCGGCGTCATAAAGTAACGCCGTGGCAGTAACATAAATTGCCTTTATGGATTATCAGTAATTCGAGAGTGGGGCGTATATACAGCGAGAAGAGCCTCTCTCAGCCCCGAAAACACGAAAAACCGCGATCGGCGAGAGAGAAACGGCCGCGCGGCCGCTATTTTCTCTCGCCCGTCCGAGATAAAGACCTTCATTACCGTCTTGGGGGTCCGGTATATACGAGAGCCCTAATTTCATTAGAGGTCTTTGATGTGCCGCGCGCGGCAGCTGCCCTCGGCCAACCACTCGCCTTCCGAAAAGCGGCTGACGCGCTTTTCTTCTTCTTTTTTTTTTGCTTTTTTTTTCTGCTCGGTACGAATTTTCCGCGGCTTTGCCCCGTGTGTACTCCTGCGGCTTTGCGGCGGCGTTTTTCAATAAGCTCCGACTATGCGGCCCGCATTATCGATGACTCGGCTTTTGCCTGTCGGCCCCCGTTTTTGCGCAGGCGCACAAACGTACAAAGAGCCGTTCTTCGTGCGCGGTGTGGTCAGTCTCTCTCTCTCTCTCTCTCCTGTCGAGAAGCGATTCCGGCAAGAACGGAAAGCGAAGAAGCCGACGGGGGGTTAAATAATGTAGGGAAAGGAGGAAAACAGAGAGGGTAAGAGAGCGAGAGAGCTTTGGATTGGATCGCCGCTGAAAGTCGACTCGCGAAACTTGATTAAAGAGAGAAAATTCAATTCGATTAGATGCTTTGTTCGGTGAAGAGATAGGAGAGGCCAGGTAAATCGCGTGGGAGTTCGCCTTTGGCCGACGGATCCTTCCTTTTATTCGGCCCGATCCGCGAGAGCCGACAATTTCTCCGAACGAAAAGGAGGCGCGCGCGCAAGCTGCAGCGCGGGATTCGAAAAATTTTAAACAGGCCTTCTCGCAAGCTCCGCCCCCCCCCCCGGAAAGGAGCGAGAATAAAGTTGGATGTACGACTTGAGGGAGCTGCGAGGAGGACGGCGAAATGAAACTGTAAAAGGGGCTGCGAGAGAGACCTGATAAAGTAGCAGACGTCCTTTCAATAAAATGGATTCCGATTTCGAAATAGCACAATCGCATAAAGTTGAATCAGGGAACTTACACCGTCGCCTCCTTTTATTGAATCCCCCTTTCCAGGCAAATAAGTCAAACGTACAATAAATAATTTTCAAACCTATCCTAAACAAGCGCAGTTTCGAAATTTCGCCCCTCGCGTATATAATACATATGCAGCAGCGGCAGAACAAGCAGCGCTGAAACAATATAAAGGCGAAAGTATTTTTGCATTGACTTGTTCTCTCTCCCTCTGGAAGCATCGAGTGCTCCTCAACTCCAGAGCCCCTCTCGTATCAGCGGCAGAAATATTCCGCGGGCGTGAAAATTTCCAGTCCTGCATGAATAAGCATGTATACGAACCGCTGCGTACCGCTCGAGCACCGGGTTATTCAAGAAAGCTGCGGGAGCACTCGGCGTAATGGTTACATAGAATGATAAAACTTTAGCTCCGGATTAAAGGTCTCGCGCTGGATATATATTTAAAGCGAGAAATGCGGCAGTAATTCATTTATATATTTAGCCGGAATATCGAGGTCCGCGCTTTGGCGCATCATTTAGTTGATGAGGAAAGTTTTTGTTCCTCGCGAGAAGAAAAGTTAATTTATTCGGCATTTAGAGCGTGATTCTCTCTCTCTTTCTCTCTCTCTCTCGCGGCAAGCAATCCATTAGCGGTCGGAAAACATTTCCCGTCAATATGTATACCTCCGATACAATGAGATATCCTTTTGAAGCGCTACCTGTGCATTCGTGAAGTCTGTCTGCGTTCAAGTGCGCCGCTTCTAGAATGGAAATTTACTTGCCGGAGTGAGAATTTCGTTCGATTCAATAGTTTGCAACCAAAGTGGGCTTTCAAAAAGTACCGTGTTCACAATGGACTTTGCTCAATCCAAAAAAATTCAATTTTACAGTGAAAAAGAAACTGCATACTTTAGGTACAATGCTCAATTCGCAGTAATCCTATTGGAAAAGCAATTAAGTCCCCTTTGCGTTAATGGAAAATTAATTATTGCGCATGTACAGAGTTCGTGTTTTATTTTGTATTACGCAAACTTTTCCAGTCAATATTTGGAGTCTTCCAATTAAATCTTTCAACTTTGCAAACATTTCTCTATTTTACATATTGTAGCAAACACTGTCAGAAAAATTATACAGACATCCTGAAGTATGTCAATGTGAAATCAGAACACGCAAAAATGTATTTTCCCAAGTATTATTAGCCCTTCTTCCCATTATAAAGTACACCGTCATACTTCATATCCATCCACCAAAATATGCATTTCCCCCAAACACCTCTTGAAAGCAATTTCCTCAATTTAAAAAACCTCCCCGCAGCTGCTTATCAAAGCCAGATGCCCAAACAAAGACTCCCGCATTAGCAATCAGACAGTATCCCGCACAGCTCGTCGGCGTATTTATTTTTCCCCGCGGCCGCGCGCTAGAGACTCGGCGGGCGCAAGTTTGCTCGCCCCGGTGCCTCGTACGGATTCATCGGCAGGCCGGCGGCTCAGGATCGATGTAAACTTTGCCCCGTAAACGGGCGAGAGCCTGCCAAGTCCGTGCAGGTAATAGAGGGGGGGGGAGGGGGCGCAGCAACAACTCGGGCCGGAACTTCTCCCGCTCGCGCCTGGCATTTGAATAAACGCCGATCTCGGGCGAATATTTTTCACGCTCGCGTGCCGGCAAAAATTCCCTCCCCGCTTTAATTGGCCGGACGTCTTGCCCTATTTAGGAGCGTTGAAAACAATTCGTCAAGGGGGCTTTGTATCGAGGCGTCGGAATATTCGGGGGAAAAATGACGGGGGGGAGGATCCCCGCGAGAGCCAGCTTCCGGACCGATAAGCGATTCTCTCACGGGGAGGCGGGCTTTTTTCTATTGGGAGCCGAAATATTTTGAACGACGGCGCGTTGCGAGCGAGGAATAATGAGGCGCTACGATCGGAGCCTTCGATAACTGCCGGGGAGAAAGAAGTCGGAGGAGCCGCGCTGAAATTACGTTCGAGAAAGCTGACGGACTTTCGCCGTTTTGACTCGAAAAAATTCACTAATTGAAGTAAAGATTTACAAAACAGTCCTAAAAAAACATTTGCCTAAGCCCCTGGGATTGTTTACCCCAGGCAAAAAATGCTTGTAGCTCGGGGTGCCCTCTCATACTATTTGAAACAAACATTTGTTTAAAAGAAGAAAAAAAAAAAAACGTCTGTTTGCCACAAGCCCGTAATTTCCTCTCCAGACTGCCTTCCCCCCCGTGAATTTCGCAGCCACGCGGCCGAGTCGCTGCAGCAGCTTTTCCATTCAATCAAAGCTCCAGGGGCTGACAACGTGCTAAAAGAAAATAACGAGGCGTAATGAAGGGCTTCGACGAGCGGAGCGCGCGCGCACAATTAGGATTTAGGCTCGGGGTCCCTGCCCTGCCCCGAGGAAGAATCGAGGGGGAGAGGTTGCGGGGGCGCCCCGTAAATCCGGGAGCTCGTCATCGAAATCGAAAATCGATGGCTCTCGAGGCGCGCGCGGAGGCAACTTCTGCCCGGTCACGTCCTCCGGGCCGAAGATTAGTCCGCGCCGAGGGGGGAGGGGAGGCGAATTCCTTCCTGAAAATCTTCGTCTATCAATTTATAATAAACGACGCGAGCGCGAGCGCGGGAAGTCGGGGCGCTGAATTATTAATGGCGCGCGGCGGAGCGAGAGCTGAGAGAAAAAGGGACAAATTATGAGTCGCGAGCTCTGCCGGGGGGAGGAAAAAACGCCGGAGTCAAACTACTTTGAAGATATTCAATACAAGGACCGGCCGACATTAGCAAACTCTCTAGCCTCGTTACTCACTGCGATATCCGAAGACTTCATCAGACTTGGGTTTACGTTTCGAAACTTTGATCATTAATTTCGCTGCGAGAGAGAGAGAGAGAGTCCAAGTGGAGATGCGCTCTCGTCGACTTGCCGCGTCATTTTTGCGTCGATTATCTATTGCTCCCTTGTCTCCCGAGCATTTACACGGACTTATCAGAGGGGATTGGAAAACGGAGGTGGAGATTTTAGCAGGGGCCGATTTTATTTTCCATTACGATTCGAAGGTCTTTCCGTTATGGACTCTGCTAAGTGAAGTTTCTCTGGCCGGAAAGAAATCCATTTGAAGGATCATCTGCGCTTTAAGACGGAAGGGGAGGAGGCGGAAAAGGTCGAGAACTTGGGGAAACGCGAAATACAAGAGGAGGCGTGGAGCGGATTTTGACTTGTAAAAGTGGCAAAATAATACATCCGCAATCCGAGATAAATTGTCCAAGATGTGTATAATGGGGGAAGCTGCGAATGCTTATACGAATGTCGCGTCGATACGTATTATAAAAGTATTCTCGGAAGGTGAGAACGTTCAAAAGGTGAAGCTGCAATATACGGATCAGGGACGAAACGTGTGATCAACAACGGTAACTCGTATGCATTAGACAAAGCAATTGCGACAGTTACATTCAGAGCAGGAATTTCGTCGGACAGAGAGCGCAGGTTTAGCTTCTCGCATTGAATCATTGGCAGGAATTATTTCTGTTCTGCCCGGGCTTCTATTTGCCCCGCATTGTAGGTGACAATTATTTAGATGACTGCATTAGCAGCAGCCAGCGGCGGCGGGAGGAGGGCGGGAGGGCGCTAACAAGCGCATGTAAACGCTTGCTTTGCACCTATGATGAGCTTGATTGTTTGCCGGCAAATTGGAATAAGTAGAATAGCGATACAGGCGATAACAATACCGAAAGGCGGCCTCGCCCCGCGTTTACGCTCACCCACACGGCGAAAGAGAGAGAGAGAGAGAGAGAGAGAGGGAGATGTCGGCGGGGGCATTAGAAGCGTACGTTACTCGCGCATCGCGTGCCCGGACCGTTAGCGTAAATCATTATTATTTGACCGCACCCTTGGCGCGAGCCTCCACCGGCCCAGGTATACATCATTTCTTTATGGTGCGCGGAGCTAAGTGGACTCGCAGGCGATTCCATCCTCGAATCGAGTCGGCGCTCTTTCTGCCGAAGCACGGCGCTTTCTGCTGAGGCCCGCGTGTGCGTCTTAAAAAATAATTACGAGCGGCCGACGAGTTATTTATAGGCGGTAATGGGATGACTTATACAAGGGTGGAAGCGGCGAGTTGATTTATGGAATATATACATATAGTTTCTTTTTCGGGGCTTTTTTTCGCGTGCGCGCCGGCCCGGGATCGATATGCAAAAAGAGAGAGTTCGGTCGGCTCGTATTTATTTTCGCATGCAGATGGGCGCGCGCGCGGATTTTAAGCCGGGACTTTGTTTACACCGGGCCGAAGAATTTCTATTTTTCTAAAACGATAAATATCTGGTTGCCGCGGGATAAACAAAGCTCCCGCCAAATAAAATGCGCTTTATGGCCCGGGTATTGCAATAAATGCGTTCATTACGCGCTCTGCCCGCAATCATTTTATGTATCTCTGCGCGTCTCTGTTTAGTTTTTGAAAATGTAAAATGTTTTTTATTCGAAAAGCAAAGTTTATTTGAAACTGCTGGCTCGGAGTAACATCTCTTGTTACGAAGCGCGCCTTTCGAGGAAGAATAAGTAAGGTTTCTCGAGCAGGTTCAAATTCAAAAGTATAATATTATCTCTAGCGAGAAAAGGCCAATTTTCGTAATTACCCCGACAGCCGAGATTCGGCAAACTTCTGCGCAATAAATCTAAAATACGCAATTTCCGCCGACGCTCGCGCCTCTCTCCCAAGCGATGCCATACAAGGTGTCGGCTCCTGAAATTTCATAAATTCCATCCCCGGGTGAAGAGACAGAAAAAACCGCCAGCCTTACGCGCGCTCTCGCCTATCTCTCCCGGCGCGTCTCATAAAATCACGGACGATCAGTCTCCGCTCGACGCTAAAGACGACGTCGTCGCTCGCATCAGCAGCCGACAGGTTAACCGCCTTTGGGAACGGGGTCGAAAAATGCCAGGCGCTCGCTGAGGCAGAGAGGGAGGGAGCGAGCGAGTCTCTCTCTCTCTCTCGTCGCAGCCTGAATCTTGACTCCCCGGCGGTGGCGGCGGCGGTGGCGGTGCGGGAGGAAGGCAAGGAGCAGCAGAAGTCTGGGATTCCACGTGGTGTTGAGTTTCGCGGTTGTCGGAGCTCCGAGGTCTGCGGCTTTGTTCGAGTACATTACGCTTCGCCTCGTCGTCGTCCCCCTCCGGTTCCCACGACACGAGCCCGTACACGAAGCTACCCCCCCGCCGCTCTTTCGGTGCAAGCTCTCCTCCTGCAAGCGCGCGTGTATTCTCATTTAACAAGGACAGAAACCCTTTGACGATTAATGAAGCGTAAACTCGGGCGCGATTGCTATACCTTCGGCCAAAAGCCCAGGGCCCCGGCCTTCCTTCCTCGTCCAAAGGGCGGGCTACTCTTTCGAGGGCGCGTAATACTTTTTCATTTGGCTTTTTCTGCGCCAATTTGCTCTCGGCTCCGCGGCCGGTGTGTTCTTTAGAGCCTCGTATATAACTTAAAATGAAAGCGCAAGTCGAGAGACCTTTAATTTGAGGAGGTCGGAGAGCTCTTTCCGCCACAATTTCATCAAAACTTATGGCTGCGGCAGCGCGAAAATTGCAAATAAATTTTAAGGCAAAATGGGCAAATCAAACAACTTCGTAATTGTGTATTCTTCATTAGGCGGGAAATTTTTAATCTTGAACGGGCGCATAACTTTTCTGGGGTATTTAGTTATCATGTAAGTGTATTCGAAACTTGCGGTTCTCACTCTGGGTTAAAGTCAAGGAGTTTTAAAAATCCATTTGCTTACACAAAACGAGGTAACTCCCGGCCGACCTCTGTGAATTATTTCACTCTTAGCTTTTCCCAAAGATAAATTTAATTAGTTCAAGCAGCGGCGAGCTTGCATTACCGTTGAATTACTACATGAATATTTGAAGATATTTTTATTTAAAATGCTAATTTTATTTCCCACTAGTTTATTCATCTCGTAAGCTGTAATACATGGAATTTTTTTAGATAACAAAAATATGACAAATTTAATTAATTAAATATGCTTAATTAGAACGGAGCCAGTTTCATTAAAATGCTAATCAGCCCGGAAAAATTATTCACGCACATATCAAACGGAAAAATGAGCTTTTCACGTTCATTTCGCCGAGACAAACCAGTATTTTTGCGTTTACAAGCCATTTTTATTGCAATAACCCCTTTAAACAAATATGCTTTTTAATTATAATTTCGCTCTAAATTTTGCTCAAAGTCCAAATTATGGAGAAGCTATGCGAGAGAGCATCTCGTATTCACAGAGGTACATGTATATTAAATAGCCTTTATAGCGCACCGAGCTGCACGAAAAATCCCTCGAAAATTTCGCGCGCGCGCAAATTGCAAAATGGCAGCCTCCCCGTTCGATCTCGACTCCCCTCGCGCTTTTAAGTCCGTCGCCCGCGAAAGAAACGCTGAATCTCGACGCATTCCGAGGCGGCCTTAAAGCTCGCTTGAATGCGCGCGATTAAACAGTAAATTCGCTCGGCCACGCCTTGAGAAGCCGAGCGGCTACTAGGCTCCGAATGGAAATTGCGGCAGATGTATTCACGTATCGCAGGTATTAAAGCGCTCATTTAAATAACCGCGGCCGCGAGAGAGAGAGAGAAAGAGAGAGCAGAGCGCGACGCCAAAGCAGACGGGAAATGACATTTTCCCGGAGATATCTGCTCGGCTGGGCCGGGGGCCGCGAGAATAAAAGGAGAGCGCTTTGCGGATGCGGCGTAGCGTGTGCGGGTAAAAGTATCCTTCAAATTTAACGTTATTTCAAACGCCCGAAGCTGGGAAGGAGCCGGGAAGAGCTCTCTGTGTCCGCCGGGGGAATTGAGCCGTTTGTTTTAATTTCCAAGTTTGAATTGAAACTTTGCCTCGGCGACGCCGGGCTCTCGTAATTCCAGTTTTTGTTTAATATAAAGCTTTGATCGCTCGTGGGTTCGGTATTGCTTTTTAAAGTATTTTTAAGAAACTAAAAGCTTGGAAAAATCTGCAATGTCGGATTACGCAGCGCACGACGACGTCCCTTTGTGGTATTATGTAAAAAGTTGCTTATTTGTTGGGCATATTTTTATAGCGTTTCTTAGAAAGAAATTTACGAAAACGACTTGAGTTAGCCCGATTTGTTTGGCTTTATAAAAAAAATAGCTCGCTTATCGATAGTGTCAGAGCTAATTTAAATATCGGACAAGAAAGGCGGCAGGCGACCTCTCGATAAGATAAATTAGGCTTGGTCGAAAAAAGAGTAGCGGCTCATTGAATATTGAACAAGCTTGCAAGTCTGCTTTTCGCGCGGTGATTGCCGATTGATGACTTTACTGAATGATTAACGAAATAATGCGCAACTGAATTACCACTAGATTTTGATTTCGATCGCGCAGCATAATTAAGTGGCATTGTGCCCCCTGCTTTATATTCGCCGCGCCGAGATTCGAGAGCATTGTTTTGTTTGCTGATTTATTGCCGCTATTCAATTATAACTCGCAGCCTCTCTCTCTCTCTCTCTCTCTTCCTCTCGCTTCTCTCCGCCGCGGCTGGAAAAAAAGGCGCCGGCAATACAAAATTAGTCGCGCCCGAAAGTAGACTCGAGCCGAGAGGGTTGTTTACCGGGCTCGCGGCGCGAGGCTCGTTCGGCGAATTAATTGGAATTTTTCCGCCCCGAGAGCGGCGCGAGAGGATCTCGTCGGTTTTTTTTTCATTAAAGGATCATATTCCTCGTAAAATCTAGGCTTCCTCTGCGAACTAATAACGCGATAATACGAGTATCGATCCGGGGAGAGGCTGCTGCCGCCGCCGCCGAACGGAGGCGCAATCGCCGAAGACTCCAATTGCCAGAGCTTACTCGGCTATTTTCTTTTTCCTATTTTCCACTTTTATTGCGCGGCTTGATCCAAAGCCGTCGAGCGTCAGATATCCCCTCCCCTCCCCGTCCCGCGCGCAGATATACTGTATATCGCGTCGGTCGACTCGTGTCGAATTTCATTTTACTGGATTATCCCCCTAATCGCTTTTTCCGAGACGCGCGGGCCGAGAATTATGCGGAAGGAGCCGAGAGCCTCCTAATAATCCTCGCCCCGCCACGTATCGCATCGCGCGTAAATAATTTCGAGGGCGGCGTTTATGCAGGGCGCAGCGCGCCGCCCGATTATCCTCCGCGAGCGAATGCGAAACGTCAAGTTTATTCGCACTCCCCCGGACGCGATAAAACGACGAGCGGGCGCGAGGCTCGCGCTTTCGGAGTATCGGACGCGTTGTCAATTTTCACGATAGCGATTTTCCGCGCGATGCATTCGTAATAAGTCTCGCTCGAAAATCACTCCGGCCGCCGCTTTCCACCTGCGCTGTAATCTCTGTCTCTCGTTTCTTCCTCCGGCTCTCTCTCTCTCTATCTCCCTCTCATTTTTTAACTCTCCACGCACGTGCGTGATGTTGCGCGTTATCTCTCTTTTTCTCGCCGCACGCGCGCGGAGTGCATAAATTGAGGCGCCGCTGAATGCAGAGCCGCCATTAAGGGCGCGGGGGGATGAAATCGTTATTTTTACGCCGATTCCGAGATCTGCCGCTCCGACGAAAGCGCCGGGGTATCTTTTAACGGACTCTCTCTCGGAACTCCTCTTTTTTTTAAATGGCGGATTTACAGGGAGCGCATCTTACGGTTATTATGAACTTATGTTGTGCATGGAAACGTTCGGGTGCATAAACTGCCGTGGTTTATGGCAGATTTTAGTGTACGCCTTGGACGTGAAGTTCAATTTTACTGCTTTTTAGGAAAGATTTCCCGGTAAACTGCGAGAATTTCGTCACTTCGCCAGTCGACGATTGCTTTACGTAATGCCGAAACAGTTACGCACAACTCCCTCCGGCGTGTACAGCATTCAGAAAAAGGAGCCCTTTCCAGGCAAGAAAAATAATCCCCGCGCTGTTTTGAGCTCCTTTTAATTTAGCTAAAATGCCGGCTCAGCGCCGTCTGCTCCGCACAACGACGCTCTTCCTCCCTCTATCGCTCATCCCCGCGGGCTCTCCTTTTTCCGCCCCGAGCCTCGCGCATATACACGTCGACGGAGTTAGAGGCGACAGATTGCGCGCGATATCCCGGCGACATCGCGGCCGTAAAGCGATTATTAGGGCGGACTACGCGGCGCCTATAAATTTGAGTAAAAAAACTTATCGGGCGCGCCGCGCGCTTGGAATCGAAGCGCATAAAAGATCAGGGATCGCGCTCCCGAGCTAATCAAGACTAGAGCCCAGCCGCCGCCGCCGCCGGTAGTAGTAAACGGAGATCGAGGCTGCGTCAGCTGTGCCTCTTCATGGCCGGGGTAAAAAGTCTCTACGACGGGATGGAAATGCCCTCAGGGCTCAGACGCGCCTCGCTAAATAGCCCTCCGCGCGGCAGTTTCTCTAGAATTCCAGATGAGAGCTGCCGCCGCCGCTGCTGTGCCGAGGCAAGAAAGATACCATTCGACGGCAGAATGAGGAACTTGGCGATACAGTTTTAAGTCGCTTCTTGTAAACAGGCGATCCCGAAGCGCTTTTCGATCGCTTCATGAATAAATAACTTGTTTGCTTTTGATGAAAAAGCTCGCCCGACGTTTTTCAATCTGGCGAGCTCGAACTTTTTATGTCTTTGCGTTCAAAAGTCATTACTTTCTTTCTTTTTTTACAAGATCGCGTTTATGGCTAAACTGGGGGAGCAATCGAACGAGACTTATTTCGCGTTGATTCTCGGCCAATAATCTTTTATTTGAATAGGTGTCGGGCTTTCATTGCGACAGGATTTTTAAATCGGCATGAGAGTAGAATGGAAATCTGTCGCGGGTATTAAACAAAGAGGAATTATTAAGAGAATAAATTAAAAAACTTTGATCCAAATCCATTTTGCTTTTTCTTTTTTTTTTTATTGACGAGAACAAAAACTGGGATAGGAAAGCCCGAAACGAAAAGACGGAATGGGGTCGAGCAATCATCACAGCTGCACCGAGAAATCCGTTCAGCTTTTGAGGTTCCGCGTATTCTATCAAGCATATTTGTCGAAATATTTCAAACCGAATTTTAAAATTTTGAAACTTTTTAAAGCAACACGCTACTTTTTATCCGTTGAAAAGTACTTTATTAGCGGCAATGGAAAAGTTATTGCTAACTCGTTGCAAATGAATGTATTCTTCAACGAATGAGTCATACATACTCGTAATAATCAACACAAAAATTTTCTACTTTTAACCCTTTCAGACCTAACCCACGTAAAAATAATTTATATCATTTTTATCAAGATTTTATAATTTTATTTTTAAATTTTGTAAAATTTTGATTC